>OMLM01008740.1:0-29753 GCA_900302695.1 Helostoma temminkii
CAGACTCTCCTGCAGCCGCCCAATGCTGAGCCCCCGACTGAAGAGAATCCCGTGTAACACACTCACACCCGCACACACACACACACACACACACACACACACACACACACACACACACACAACCGCTCAACCTCAACCACGTCTTTGAAGCAACACAAAAGAGGGTTCGAAGAGCAACGCCCTCTCCGGAAGCAGAGGAGCTTTACTCAAGGTTGCCATGGTTATGCTAAGGATGCACACGTGTGTGTGTGTGTGTGTGTGTGTGTGCGATTCATGTGGAGTGTGTGTATGTGTGAGGATGTAGGCGAAAGTGAGACAGTGCAGGGGAGGCGCGAAAAAATGGATGAGCAGTGATGAAGGTCAAAACATGCGAGTGCTGCTCAGGAAGAAAATAGGAGCTGCTGTCGTCATCATGGAACAAAACACACAAAAACACATCCATCAGTTCCAAAGGTCGTAGTTTAGTTTACCAGGCAGTAAAATTTTTACTTTGTTATTGTTGAGCGTAGTGGAGGAGCAGCGGTTGCTGCCTGTGAGCTGATACAAATCCAGGACAGAGTTTATGTTTGTGTTTTGTTTTGTTCTTTTGGAATTGCTGGCTGATTCACTGGTGTTTGAGATGCTTGTGTCACATCTAGGCAGGCGTGTAGTAAAGGAAAAAGAGATTTTCTTATTTTACTTTACTTATTGTTGACAATAAGACACAACCATTAGTCGTAGCTTTTGTCAAAATGCACCGATTCAGAAAAGCAAAAGGGAGGACGGGTGCTGTTATAAAGCCATTACGAAATATAATTTTTAAGGCTGTGCTTAATCACACTTCTTGCTTTTTCTTCTGTGATTCAGTCACTCTGCAGCGAGAAAGTGTGAGGGAGTCTTCCTTCATGACTGCCTGCTGCTTACATAAGCCTGTCTTTAAACGCTAATTACAGGAGGGGAAGAGCGCTTGTGTTACATGAAATTGACTGTGGCTGGATGAGATCTAGTACGTTGGCAAGTCTTTCTAAGTGTGTGAGAGTCTGTAAATACACGGTATCTTGTGAGAAATCGCTCGCAGAGGCCTGAAATGAGACTTTATGTGGATGTCCTCTAATCTGATCCTCCAAACTGCACATTTAAATACAAGCTAAGAAGCCTCCCGCTGCTCTCACCACACATACTTGGCTTTTTTTCGCTCTCTGCATAGAAAGTGCAGCTCTGTAAGCACATGGATCGACGTGTTTTCCCTAAACAAATCAAGCACAAGCAGTTGTGTGGGTGGATTTAGTTTATATTCGCATACGTCCCATTGTGTGGCCTTCGAAGCATTAGTTTGACTGTTTAATCGTCCATAGCTCACTTTAACAGTTTGGTCAGTGTGTGTGTACGTGCAGCAAACCCTGAACTTAAATGTGCATCTTCACAGTTACGATTGTTTCTTCATTTGCATCTAATTTATTTCGTACATAAGGGCCTTTGAATGATACTGCCATGTGAGCGGCGTCGTATTTATTCAGCAGGGTAGACGTTTGGCTTTTATCAAGTCTACACGTGCTTTCAGAAATAGCGTGTGATCAAGAGTTTCTGTTAATAGAATAAATATTAGTGTTTGATGAGGCAGAAATAGCCACACCTACGTTAACTAGCCAGGATGGTCCGGGTGTGTTTCTGCCTGTCTTCTGCTCTCTGTCTGAGTCTGTGCAAAGACTCCAGGACGTTCATGCTGGTTTCCTGTCATTGTTACCGGTGGAAGATTCCTCAGCCACGAGTTGGCCCTCGTCTTCCAGCCTGAGCAAAAGTAGCAGCTAAATGCCTGCGATTGAAAACTAGATGTACAGAATAATAAAATGCAACACTGATAATGGCACAGAATGGTGACTCAGAGTCAACAGTGTCTCTGTGTGATTGTTCGCTTTGTTTGCTGCTGCCATTCAAGCCGTTGTGAGAAGGCCGAGCTGCGTTTGGGTAATGTAGTGCATGTTATGTGCATTATGTTTGTCTATGACTATGTTTTGTGTGGGTGTTTTCACATTCATGTATGTATATATGTTCCTATGTATAAAGATAGAGAGAAGCCCTGCCTTTTGTTGATTGTTGGTTTGTTCATTTCAGGGGGAATTGTCATTGTGTGTCAGCTCAGAGATCAGTGCATTAATAATTCTGGTTTCTTTATACAAGCACCATTCAAAGTGTTGGGTGACAGGACTGGGTGAAATGTATACCGTGATTTGTCTACTGTCATAAATTTTTCTTTACTCTTTGTTGTCAGGAAGTATTTTAAGAATTATTAAGAGAATAGTTGATTAATCATTTTGTCTGTAAGATATGTAAAGATGTAAATTGGTATTCAGTTTAAGGAAAATTTTAAAAATCCTCACATTTTAGCACCTGGAAACAAAGCGTTGCCTAAAAACTGAAAAATCTGCAGCTTAATTATCTAAAAGTAACATTTAAAGTGTCCATGTAACCCTAAACCATTCTTAGATGGTCTAAATGGTCATAGTGTTGACTTAAAGACACAAGGATTGCAAATAAATAAATAAATAATAATCAAATGGGAATATTGAATTTACAGGATATTTGATGACTTGAATGATATGACTCATTATACAGTATCCTTAGAAGTTTATGTAACAATGCATATGCTGCCATTGATTTCTCAATATACTGAAATATCTGAGATAAAACACAACTGTGGGCAGTTACATAAAAATAAATAAGGAAGCTCATGTTAACATGTAATAGAAGAATTAAGACCAGGCCACGTTTAAGCTAAAGTGCAATGTTGCCATAACAGAAATCCCAACTAGAGTCTCTTTGCTTAGTTGTAGCTGTGTGTTTCATAGCCGCTTCCACACACTGTGGCATTCATAGCAGTTAGCTGATGTGTATGTCTTATGGGTGGGAATCACAGGGAAACTCCTATCATGAAAGATTGCCCAAGATAACACCAGTATTACCACACATACCATTCTGTTATTGACTGTGTTTTTCCAGATAGTGATGTGGAAGGAAAAAATAAAATCTCTAAAATCACAAAACACAGTGTACTAAATACAGTAAAAATATACTAACATGAAATACTGATACACATTCTGTACTGGGCGTCAATTGCACTGCCAGTTTTTCACAAGCCTTTTATGTTTGTCTATTGTACAGTATATTTTTGCGCTTGTAGGTTTTTTTGGATGTGTCCTAACACAATTTATAGTTTCATTTAAACAGTTTTTATCTGTGTGCGAGTTTGTAACGCATGTTGTGCAACCAGTTTTGGGGCAACACATTCAAAATGAAGCCTTTTTTAGAAAATACAGTTTACCTACGTTTCAGGCAGAGTGAACGCACATCGATCTTTGCTTAGAATCAGTATGAGGGATCAATTGAGGACGCTTTTCGGGACATTGTGTGATCACAACAGAGGAGAGCAGATGGTGAAATTCTAGGAAAGAGAAGAGACAGGGAACAAGAAGCAAAGGTTCATGACCAGAGTCATGGACATTTCAGTTACATAGTCACTGTCTAGGCCTCCAGTATGTATCTGAATCACCTTTTTTTAAACAAACAGGTTCATACACTGTGTACTGTCTTTTAAATGTCAGACAGTCATGACCAGGCAACAGGCTAAACTGGCAGAGGCAGCAAAAGTTACAGTACCATGCAAAAGTCTTATTTAGTTTGACCGCTGTAGAGGAATATGGAGAGTGAGACAACTGATCTGAGCGTTAAAATCTGATGAGAAGTTTCTCAAAGTTTGTTTTTTGAGAGATGGGAAGAAGTTCACCAAGGACCAGGCTCAGCATCTGGCAGCTACGTCTGGATGCCAGGTTGATCCTTCTATCATCCGAAGAAGCTTGATCGATCTTCGTGAAAGAAAATCAGCCGAGAAACCACTTCTTATGTTTTCAGTTGTTATAATGTATAAGAAATAAATATATGGCCAATGCTATAAAACCAAATCCATAGTGGCATAAGACTTTTACAGGGGGGGCTAACCCTACATCATAAGCAAACAGTATTTTGCTCAAATGATTAGGCATGTAACAAATAATGTATGTCGTCTTTGCTAATTACAGCACTGCAATTACAGTCACTGAAATTTTTTGGTAACGTCAGCCCAAACAAAAGCACCACTGTCCCTCCCCCATGAGCAGGACCACTGTGGCCCAGGTCAGGGTTGGAACCTGAACCCTGTGTGTGGGTGGTGGCGTTGCTGGTGATTGGGTCCCACGGGACACTGAACGGAGACTCCACAATGCCACATTCCTCTTCCCTCTCCATTTGAGTGAAGGTTCACCACCCCGGCCGGACAATGAGCCGGAGGGACGCGCCCTGCCGGGGGGTGGAGAGGGAAATGAGTCGTTGCTGGCCCTGAAATAGACTGAACCCCGCGCCGTCCACCTCCCTTCCCATCGTGCAAGACAGAGACGCCATGCAAGGCATATGACCAAGACAGAGCACATAAATGTACATTGTTTATGTGCACATTCGCACTTGTACAGTTTATGGTTCCAAACTAAGGAAATTCCATCCTCCAATGCCCAAAAATAGTTCAGACCATTAAAAGTCAATAAATGACTAATATAGTTTGCTGTCCTTCCCCTGTCTTCCAGACTGTCTGGTGGTTGCTCCACCACTTTTACCCAGACGAATGGATTACAACGAAATTTGATGTAGATATCCATGGTGCATGGTGGCATTAGTGATCCTCTAACTTTTCTTCTAGTTGTACATGAAATGTCTTGACAGCTGTTGGACTGACTTTCATTAAATCTGGTGCACACATACAGTGGATGAGTGGTAGTATATCTGCTGATCAGCAAGAATTACAGTTTGTACAATACTTTGGTTTATGACTAAACACTACAACAGCAGCCATGTGCCCACTGTTCTGTACCAGATGTGTTGAAGAGGGACATGCACTGGAAGTCTTGCGTTCAAACTCTGACCTGTGATCATGAGCTTCAGGTAGTGCCGGAGGGAATGAGGCTGTGGATGAAATGAGTTGGACCTTAGAAGGTCAAAGTAAAGGTGCTCTTCCTCCTGTGTCAAATTAAATTAGCCTTACGTTTGGAACCTCTCATCGGAGGACCAAGAGGTGAACCAAGACCACATGTCTGGATGTGCTGTATCTCCTGGGATACAGAAGGAGCTGGAATATGTTGCTAGGGAGTAAAAAACACCTGGATTCGCTCGCTTTGCCTGTTGCCTCTGTGATCAGGCCGAACCGAAAGTGAATGGACGGACTAACAACATTGTCATCTTTGCTGCACCGTTTAATGCCACTTATGCTGCGAATATAACCCGGCTGCTGAAGCCTGCATGTAGTAGTAGCATTTTAACATGGACATACTCTAAGACTGTTATGGCGGTAAACCCCATCGCTTTACGTAATGTTCTTCTTTAGATCTTATTTCTTCATTTAGTGAATATCAAAAAACATGTTGACATACATACAAAATTTTACATCCACTGGCGATGATTGAAGTCAACTACCCAGGAAGCATCCATCGAGTTGTGGGTAGCTTAAATAATATGTACCGGGTGTAACTTTTTCTCGACTGATAACTAGCTGTCTTCTGTTCTTTGGATGACTTTGCCTTCTTTCCAGCTACACTTTACAAAGTTGTTTCTCCCTGATTGGAAAGCTCACAGCTTCGGCTTTATAATAAAAACACTGTTAGTTTAAAATGTTGGTTCTCACAGAATTCCCCATGGGTAAATGTAATGTCTGGTGTGACCACATTGTGTTGTCACTTCACCTTCAATGCAACAACCAGGTTCTGCTTTGTGAGACCCAACCCTCAGTGATCAACTGTCTTAACTTCCATATTTTCTAAGTGATAAAATCATGTTTGTTACATCACAAAAACACTTTGTTTAAGGGCAGGAAGACTGTATGAGGAGATAAAATGTTTGACTCGTCGGTGTGTGACAGTGCAAGAACTGTCATTCGGCACTGGGGTGATTGATAAGGATTTTAAAACATGCTACCTAATTTTTAAGAGTCTTTTTCTTTTAGGGTCTCTTTCTAGCTCCCTCTGCTCATCCATTTGGTCTTATCTGTTTCAGTGCCCCTGCTGTGATGACTGACATTACATTTCTATTTAAAGGGCTTCCTCCTGAAGAGTCTATTGTAACGGGAACCCACAGCAGGACCTTTCTTTGGTGTCTTTTGTAGAGCCAGTTTGTCCCATCCTCAAATGGAAAAGGGGGACACTAGGACGCTTTGTCCCCCCCCCACCTCTGCCTGCCCTGCAGCTGGTTCAGTGGTCCAGCTTGAAATCCAACACCCCTGTCCTCCCTGAGAGAGTGGTGTGCTCCGTACATGCAGGAGGACAACACTGTGTGCTGTGTTGGTTAAAAAGGAACTAGGTTTGCATCAAACATTTATTAAGTCTGTGCTTGAGGCTATTGATCTCCATCAAAAACTACACACGACAGTCACAAGGAGAGGGAGGCCTGCGATTTGTCACGTCACCAAGTGCCTGGTTGTGTGTCACTTTAGCAGTTATTCTTTACGCTGATCAATGGGGAGAGCTGCTTTTCTCATTAGAACGACAGGAGGGATGGAGTGAGCAGCAGAAGGGGAGAGGGCGATACAGAGATGAAAAAGAGAGACTGCTTGAGATGACATTTCTGCATGCAGAGCTCAGCTGAGTGTGACAGCTGAAAATTGGCAGCATCACGAGCTATCAGCGGTCAGACCGAGACAGAGACGAGACGGCTCGCAGCTACAGCACTTCCGTGTCAAATCAATCAGTCTGATTTGTCAAATTAACACTCGAAGGCAAGAACCATGACCCTGTTTGCAAGTGCTGTGCTGGAGCAACATTCATGTGAATACTGACATCACTTTGGTTCAGGCGAAGTATCTCAGCAGCTCCTCGACAGATAGGTTCCCCAGAGGATATGTCCGACTTTGATGATCCTCTGACTTGTCCTCTAGCATCACTGTCACATTGCATTCATGTCTATTGACTAAAATATTTATTTAAATAGACATAAAAAGTCGCTGAGGGTGAAAATATCCAAAGTAACTTTCCCCCTGCTCCAAAGTTTTATCCATCACCATGTCAACATTATAATAAACACATTCATTAAGATATCATTCACATTGGTTTTGCCAGCTGTACTTTCAGTTTAGAGTCTGTAAGAAAATGTTAGCATGCTACATGCTAAACACAGGTGGTAAATACGACATACATTACACCTGCTTGACATCAACATGAGCATGTTAACAAACTGAATTTAGCATTTAGGTAGAACTGTCATTTGAGAGTTACTGTAAATAAGTTTCCCACTTGTAAATAGTGTTTTTATCAGCATCCATGTAACCAGGGAAAGTTTCTGGAAGTATCCAACTTGGTGTTAAAAAAAAAAAAAGTACAAAAGTTAATTATTGCTTTGTTGCATACAGCCAAATATATAATAAATAATCTACTGATGCACCCCAGTGAGGAAATTGTTTCATTAAACATTTCAGAATTGCGCACTTAGGAGTTAAAAGACTTTTCAGATTGAACATATGATTTGAAGTTTGTCAGGTTTGCCTGTTAGTTGTACTTTGCTTTGGTATCTTATCGTTATTACCAGGAACATCTACGTGTTGAAAACACGTTGAGAAAATGTGTGTCTGAGCAGCAGATGTAGTTTATGAGACAGCAGCGGGTGTTTTGAGAATATTAAAATCGGTCTTGGTATTGTTTTGGAGTGATTGGTATTCAGAGCAGTCTGTGTAGCGGAGACAGAAACTACACTCATACATTTCCTGTCTGACAGAAAGTGTTTCTGAAGACAGAGTGAGGTTAGTACAGGAGATTCGTCTTTGTGGAAACAGCGCTTAAGAAGTGGTTTGGCCTTATTTGGACTGTTCAGTGTTTTTTTTAAATTTGTGTTGTATTCATCCATGTTAGTGAATATATTGTTTCAGCCACTGGTAGTTAAATATTAACATCTGTGAACAAGTTAATACAATGCAGAGTATTATTGACTCAAGTGTAAAACTATGCTCAACTTTGGACAACAAAAAGGAAGCGTTACAAACGTGCTGTATCAGTGTTGTAGAACTGGAAATGATAGTTCATCTTACATTACTGGTATCCTGATGTAGCCTGATTCCCAGTGACACTTTGAAACAGTACACTACCATTTAAATGTTTGGACACGTGAAGAAAAGCTCATTTTATAGCATAAAAGTGATCAGAAGTACAGTGAAATCTTGTGAATGACCATCTTAACTGGAACATATGGTAACACAGCTGAAGACGTATCTTTTCATGTAAAAAACATCATTCCTAAGTGGTTACAAGCTTTTGATTGGTAGTGTAAATCCTGATTTGTTTCACTGAAGAATAAATCGTAAATAAACACTCATCCTGGACGTAAGAGTCCAAATTCACTCGCTGCCTTCTGACTGCGTTTTGTTTTGCAGAACTTAGAAGATGAAACTGAACATTTTTAACGCTCGTCACCCAGGAAAACACGTGCAGTCATTTAAAAAGCCAATAAACTGTTAAAAGAAAATCTAATTTTGTGTTGCACTGTGCACAATGTATTGAAATTTAGTTTTGGGACTGTTAGCAATATTTTAGCACTAAGCCACAGATGAATTAAAAATTAACCCAATAGTTGCAGTCATATAGTCCCGCCTGTGTGTTATATAAACTCAGTTGTCTTTGGCAAAGAGAAATGTCATCATTCCCCTCTTATCTAATTTCACAGTGTGTTTCAGGTTTAGGACAAGTTGTCACTGTTTGTACTTGGAAGTTAACTCATGTCATATTTAGCTGATCAGCATTTGGTGATTTGCTATCGCCTGGATTTGTTTATTAGAAGCCACAGTGGTTTTATTCTCATCTTTTATATGTAAATTAAAATAACTAGTTGTTTGCTTTTTACAAATACTTTAACCTCTGAATGTTACCTAATGAAACCATCATTGTACAGATGTGTCTATGTGTTTTTGCACATATGTTTGGGCGTGTTTGTGTATTGATTTCTCTTTCATGTCAGGAAGTTGAGCCAGCACAGAGGGAAGCATATTGAGGGAAGATGCGTCAACAGTTCCTGTTTAACACTTCCCTTCTCAAAGGGAAAGTTTGTGTCACTGAGAGAGTGCATTCATCTCAAAAGACTGTTTTTCTGGGCTTAGAGGAATGGTTCACACAAAAGCTTCCAGGATGTGAATCTGACCTTAAAGTGATACCAAGAGGACGTTTTTATCACACAAACATTTTCAGTAGTTACTGTAGTAAGGACTTTTATGCAAGTGACATCATGTTCTGCATGGATCATAGTGTATCATATAACAACAGAAAGTCCAGTATTTTCACAGACCTGCCTCACAAGTAGCATTCTACTTTCTTTCCGCGCATTGTAAACTCACAGATGTTTAGGGGATGGAAAGAGCAAAATGAAGTCTGAGACATAGTACAGAAATGTTCCTAACTTAGGTTAACCTCAGGCCAAGGCCAAGCCTGTCTGAAGCAAATATTCAGTTAGGCAACGCAGATCATCCACCAACAGATAAGGCAGTTCGGTGTATCATTTCTCATCACAAGCCTCGGCTAATTCAATGTGAAGAAGTTATGATATTGGTTTCTAATTTACATAATGTTCCCTGAATGTTACATGTTTGTCCTTTTTTTTGTTCCTGTTAATCTGCAGCTCAGTTTGTAACCGTGTTGGTCAGATTTCCGATAACTCTCTAATAACATTGTAATTATTGTTGTAACGTGAGCAACGTACAGCAGAAACTAGCGTGCACAGACGCATCTGACAATTAACGAGTCCTTGGTTCACCTCATGAATTATGTGTGTTCAGCAGATTCCACACATTTCAGAACCGCGTGGAGATTTTTGTGCCCTCCAGAAATCGGACACAAACCCTCCTCTGTTGTCTCTGCCAGGGCCTCTCTCACCCTCTCTGCTTGTGCAGGGATGCCTGTTGGCAGCCAGAGCACCCAGTGAGTGTATTTTTGTCTGATGTCTGGGTGACTGTGTGTTTATGAGAAAAATAATTGATCAACATCTTGTAATTTAATTTGTGCTAAACATCAGACTTTAAACAGCAAAAGCAGACAATAAGGAACTCTGTTACTTAATTCCAGCTTTACAGAGAAAGGGAGGTCAGTAATAAGTAACTCTATTCAGCTAAACCAGAAAAAGACAGAAAAGGCAGCACTTCGTAATCTAGTCTGGGCTTTTGGGTTTGCATAAAGAAGGTTATTTCACTTGAAGTGGGGGAGTAGCACTTCAGAAGATGAAGGACTAGCAATCAGACAGCCATTTTTGTATAATCAGTTACCATTAAGGTGAAACTGCAGCTGTAGCGAACTCATCACGAACATAAGGCGGCCAATTATAGATGAGAATAGACTGCTGCTATGACAATGTGTAGTATTTCCTATTAATAGTAGCATGCTAGGTGTGTCAGTATTTGGTCACATAAACACATAGTCCATGAATTTGGTTCGGCCTGAAATATGAATACGTTTGTGCTAAAATTCAAGGATGAATGCTGACGACTCTGGTGATCCACTTCACATTTCATCTAGTGAATTCATTGGCTCTTTTTGTGCTAAAAAGCAACTGATTGCATGCATTTCCCTGCTCCAGATATGCATGTACACTACCAGTAAAAAGTTTTGAAAAAAAGGCGGATGAAGTTGAAGAAGACAACTTTTTATTGGACGTTTATTGGTATCAAACTGTTTATTGAACAACATATTTAGTCATATCGATTACAAATCAGAAAACAGTTTAAAACATGTGTTAGGTCAAACATGTAAAGGCGCCTGCAGACTTCAGCAGCCTTATAAGTTTACTGCAAGTCACACAGTGCGACATGGATCGAATACACTTGAATGGGAGGTCAGTTTTCATATCCCCGGGGCTCTCTGCCTGCATAGCATTAGCCTGTTAGCATTGTCACCTACAGCGTGTTAGTATGACCACTATGTCAGAATTGTTAAAGGAACTATCCACTGTTTTTACCTGGTTTCAGATATGCAGGGGTAAAAGTAGTTGTAACGTCTTGCTGGTACTACTGCTACAGCCTTCGTCACTCCATCGTGCTGGAGTGTATCCCAGCTGTCATACGGGCGAGAGGCAGGGTGGTCCCAGAACATCATTCATTCTATTATAAAATGTACAAAATTTTATTTTAACTGTAGTGAAAATACTCTTGAATAGAAAATTACTGTAGTAAGTTGTACCAAAGGTGTAAAGTAACTAAGTAATTCTACTTAGGAACTCAGTATAGTTTACTTTTCCAAAGGAACAGCTATAAAACCATGAGTAATTTTCTTCCCCAAGTGCCTGGTTAGTATATGTTTCAATCTGTTATCCAGTTCTTGTAACACATGTACAAGCTACCATAATGTCTCTTATTCCTGGAAATAAAACCAAAGGTGATCTATCATTTTGTGCGCTTTACTGAGAAAAGGAGAGAAGTAAATTTTTGGCAGAGATGGGAGTGGTGGGTGGAGGTTTAGCTTAGAACAATTGGCTTACATAATACTGTGAAGCCACAATCGCTAGTTGCAGTTTGTATGTGAAAGAAAATGTTGAGTCAGACAGTCTCAGTTGTGATAAGTCCACAGTTCTGATGGTTTTTTATGTGGAATTAATTGATCAGCCTTCTGCCAGTGTTTTCTATTAATGACTCATTTAGACTTACTTATTTATAGAACTTGTTCATTGTATTCAAGTGCTCAGTTTACAGAGGGCGGGAAGAACAGTTGTGGCGGAGGGAGTGCCAGTTCAGATTTGGCCACAAAGATTATCCCGAGCAGGACGTTATCTTGTGCTCTCCTGTATTTCTCTTCACTCTCTTTGATGACAAAGCCATGAAAGGTCCTGCTGCTAAATAAAGAAACTGCTTCATCCATACAGAGGAAGGGAGGTTCTGGGATTGAGCTTGGGGTTTTTTCCTGGATGACAATACAGCTCTAAGTCTTCCTGCCATCTTAGAGCAGGGCTGGATGGGACAGGGCTAAGGGAGGCGGTCAGAGGTCAACGCCCAGATTCCATTGTCCTCCACGGAGCCTGGAGCAAGCATGGCTGCGGACCAGACCGGAACCAGTCCCTTCCTCTCGACTCCCCATTTACCCCCCCTCTCCAAATTCTCCACAAACCTCCCAAGCAGACCTCCAATCAAATACCTCTAAGACCCTCTTCCTTCCTGGCGAGAAGCTGGAGTCACGTGGAGCCAAACTGTGGCTTTAGTTTACCCACGACTGTTAAAAACACACCGTACAACACATCAGCATGCAGCAGCCACCTGCATGTTCAACCTCGGCTTCATATTCATGGTTAACGATTCCTCGGAGTTGTCCGTAATCTTTGTCCCTCTTGTTCTTCCCGAACAGACTCCTATGGTGGAGGTATTTAAAAAAAAAAGATGTTTGATATATGTACTTGAAAGCACATACAGTTCATTAACATACCTGCTCTCTCCTCTTTGGCTTTTTGCAGGAGGTGTGCACTGAACTGCGGCCACGTCTGTGCGTGATCCGGCGAGGGTCTAATGGATATGGCTTCAACCTGCACAGCGAGCGGGCGCGGCCGGGCCAGTACATCAGAGCCGTGGATGAGGACTCTCCAGCACAGAGGGCAGGCCTCCTGCCCCAGGACAGGATAGTACAGGTACCCTGAAGTACTTTACCAAGCTGTAAGTTAGTGTGGTGTCTAAAGGAGGAAAAATATTATTGTTGAGCTAAGATGATTCTTTAGAACATGGTGCCAAATTTGGGGCTTATGTAGGCAGTTTTAAGGAAAAGTAATTTTTAGTCGGAGTTAGGTAGAGTTACAAATTGATCTCCCTGAGAAGTAGCTGATCAGAGTCCTCAGAGTTACCCAAAAATAGCGTATCCTGATTAGTCTGCCACACTTCCGCTTTAGACAGGCTGAAGAGTGGTGTGGCCTGTGATCAGGACCTACTCCACAAAGCATGAGAAAGAAAGCTGGTTTTCTTGAGAGGGGAACAAAAAGAGATATTTTCTGTCCAAATACTTGATGTACTTACATGTACAGTTTAAATGTGAAGCAATTGAAGCACTACTAATGATAAAAAATATTTTTTCTTCAGAAAATATGACTATTATTATTTGAAAAAGTGACCATTAACCAGTGGGACGACATTTCCTGACCGTTAGATGCTCACTCAGTGATGCCAGATATCAGATGCCTGTAACGTCCCCTACTGGGTTTTTGGATGCCTCAATCTAAATAGTAATAACTATATTTAACCTCACCTGATACGAAGTGTGTGGTAAAACCACAGTCCAGTCCTATCATTTGTCCTTACCTTTCACTGTCAGTAGAAGCTAGTATGAGAGGAAACTTTCAGTTAGAACCATTTCTACTTCAATTCTGGCATCCAGCAACGTAAACAAGATTATATTTTTGGTACATGATGTAGTTAGGTTAAGTGAATGTGTTTGTCTCCAGTTTTTCCTCTCTTGTGCCTCCGGATAACACTGTGACGTAATCATGACGTTGTCTGTGAAGGGGGTCTATTGTTTTGTAAAGGAAAATAAAAATAAGAAGTCAGACAAACCGGTGACACAAAAATGTTGACTGGTAATACAAAACTAAGTTCTCTTAATGGTTGAAATCCACAAGTCTGCTGGACTCAAGTCCTTTCACAACTTTAACTGTGTGTTCAGAGGAATGTGATGTAAACTAACAGCCACCGTGTGGGGTCTTAAATCCCTTCAGGGGGCTTCGGTGTAACTGTCACTATGAGCAGCTTCACGCTGGAATGGTCAGGTTTTTAACTGGTCTGGGAGCTGCTCTGCCCACGTCTTTACCGTGTATAGAAAGGTGTCTGCGTGTGTGCATGGAGGAGCATAACTCTCCCTGCATGTCTCCTTAGTCTGGACCTCATATATGAATACATTTAATCTATTAAACTTCATCATCCACTCACCAGTGGATGTGGAATCACATTTTACAGCTGATCACAGGAGTGTGAGCAACTTTGTGGAAATAAATAGATCAAAATGAACTGAACAAATCAGTGCAGGGAGATTAAAAGAACTGCTGAGTTTTTGGGTCTTGTGAGGGTTTTCCAGTCCCCCAGAAGGCCCCAGACATCCATACCACCCACTGAGGAGCGGGGCTTTGTGGGGAGCGGACAGCCATTGTTACTGCTGTTACTGGCCAAGCAGTTATTGTCCAGCTTCCTCTGTGGGACTGGCTTAGACGTGCAGGTCCACCCTATGACCTAAACACACACATACTCTCTCCCTCTCTTAGAGACATTTCTCACATGCTTTCCCATGGTGATTTTATCCTGAAACATTCAGCTGGGAGGGAGCCACCTGACATGTTGTGTTAATGCAGAGGAAGTCTACAGTGTCGTCATCGCGTCAAACGGTGAAATAGCAATAGTTTATTTAAAGGACAAACTAAATAGTGGGCAGTTGAGAACTGTATAAAGTTTGTTTTTCAAATCAGTGGGTGAAAGAGTGTGTGCACTTGCACGTGGACACACAGGATGTCCTGCCCCGGAGTCTCTGGTCAAGTGATAACATGATAGTATTGAGAAAGAAATCATGACAGTGATAAACAGTCGCTTCACAAAGAGAGACAATGCTTTCCCAGAAAGAATAGAAGAAAAAAAAGATTTTGACACATGCTACAAGCTAAATCTAAAATAATCTCTTCCTCTTCTCCTCAGGTGAACGGTGTGTTTGTGGAGGAGAAGACGCATTCAGAAGTAGTCGCTGCCATTAAAGCTGGAGGGAATGAGACCCGGCTGCTGGTGGTGGATCCCGAGACGGACGCCTTCTTCAAGACGTGCAGAGTGACGCCCACTTCAGAGCACCTGACTGGTGAGATGAGACGAGACAGTTTCACGATCTCAAAGAGGCAGTTACTTTTCAGCTGGAAGTGTCCGGCAATGAAGTGAATTACTGCAATTACCTTGTAATGTTCACTGCAGGTTGATTGTCAAGAGCTGCAGTTACAGACATATTGTACGTGCTAGGCACTGCCTCGTCTCCTTCCCTGCAGATTAAGTCTGTCACACAGTTTCTTGGCTCTACTTTTCCGTCTCCCGCTTTCTGCTTTCTTTTTTTCTATCTGGCTTTCTCTCACTTTATCCTGTTTTCTCGCTCTGCCAAGAAACACTGACAGAGACGCTAAGCCACATCCTGCCTCCCCCACCTCATGTTGATGTCCTGCAGAGAAAGTTAATCTTTTAGACATAAATAGATCAGATCAGACAGATCAGACTAAATGGTGTTTGTAATGTGTGAAAGCTTAAACAATGACCTCTCTCACACATATTCTAATATATTACATTGGACACTTTTGTGGCCTCAATCAGCCTAAATCAAAAATAATCAAACAAATAAAAAAACAAGCTCAATAAATCAACGTAAGACTGATTCAGAGTCTGTTTTTAATTTGAGGTGTGTTATTCTAAAAGGTCTTGGTGTGCCTATTAAAGCCCCCAGATGGAGCCCTAGCACAGTCTGTGATTTGGTTTACGTGTCTGAGTTCATCCCCTCTACAGGCCAGCAGCTGATATTCAGACAGGTGGTGTGTGTGTGTGTGTCATGAATTTGGCCACTTGCCACTGTGCACCAAGAGACTCCTAATATAAGCAGGGTTATGCTTATTTGTGTGTACAGCAACAGATGAGGCAAAGTGGGAAAGATGGTTCCCTCTGTATATGGGAGAGAGCGAGGAATGAAGTTTTTATTTGAAATATTACACTTGTTAGTGTTGATGGTTTGGATTTCTGTCTGGTTCTCTCAGCTGATTAGTAATAAGTTTGGTAAAGAGTGGTATAATCTGGCCCTGAGATGGACTGGCGACGTGTCCAGAGTGTACCCCACCTCTTGCCCGGGATGAAGTAGTTCAGAAAATGGATGGGTGGGATAATCTGTAAATATTCTCTTTGCTTAAGTAAAGGTACAAGGAATGTAAAAAATATTTAGTCATTCACTCAAAAAACATATTATTATCAGTCATAGTAGTAGTTCATACAGTCCCTAAGTATTATCTTATCGCTAGTTATAAAATTTTCATCATTGATTAAGCTGGGGATTATTTGCTCAATTAGCAGTCTGATTGTTTTGTTCATAAAATTTCAGACAATAGTGACAAATTGTCATTTTTTAAAAATGTTCTGGACAACAGTCCAGTTGTCCAGTTACATATTTAAGTCCAAACCAGCGAGTCCTTCAAAAATCGAGTTGTGACATGATTTGTGGAAGAAGGAACAAGATGAAATCAACAAAAATGCAAAGATCTGCGACACACAAATGGATATTAACGTGAAACCTGCTTAGAGAAAAAATGTGTTTGTGGTTGTACTGTGAACAACTCAGAGATGTTTAACGTGATTTCTATTTTTTAAGCATTTTAAGTGCATTTGTGTGCAAAGTATTGATTTGAAAAAGTAGTTTTAGCTCTAGAATAAATGCAACACAGTTCGAATTGTAGTGTGAAATGAAGAGTGCAGCACCAGAGTGAATGTACTGTGGTTAGGAAGCAGTTTCAGTGAGCATGCTGCTGATACTGTACAACCTGCATTGTGTACTCTTGTGCATTGAACTGTTGCAGGTCAACACTGCATGAGAGGCAGATGTTTCATAATTTCCTGAACTCTTGTACGCTCCAGTGTTTCTGTCCAGGATTAAAAATAATAACGCCCTGCAGGGTAGAGAGATTCCACTGAGGTGTTGCCCAGGTAACTGCCTGCACTTTACATGATGCCCACTCAGAGGGCACCTGCCTACAATGACTCTTAACTCCAACACGCATGCATACACGCATTGGCTCTCCCTCATCAGCCTGGCCTGGCCAGCGCCTTTGTTTGGTTTCCAAGGTGCTCACTCCAAGTGGCCTCTCAGCCCTGGAGCTGGAGACTTGTATAAGACTCTGCTTTTTAGAGTCAGGAGCACAAACACACACACCAAACCCCTGAATTGCACATTCGCTTTGAAGGATCACCGAATATATACTATAATAGCTCATTATTCGATAAAAACACCGAGGATGAGTGGGATGGAAGGTAAGGGATGTGTGACACTAGTTATCACCTCTCAAAAACTGAGATATTAAACTGTGCTTATACAGGAATGTCAGCGCTTTTCAGCGTGGTCAGGTTGCAGCTATCTGATAAGTTAAAGGCCTGTGGATTCACTGGAAGAGGAGTAGGAAGACCAAGAAGATCATCATCTCATAGAAGATGAACCATGTGTGAATAATAGATGATCTGCTCATACCTGTGCTATGTAATAGAGTAGGTGTTGGTGGAATGAAAGGTGAGCTGCAGAAAGACTCTTGATCTAGTATGAGCGCAGCTCTCCACTCTGTACAGTACTGGAGGTCCTGACAGTGCTGCAGACAGTTAAGAAGACACAGAAAGATTTGTATTTTTTGGAGGCCATGACTGATTCATGTGTCATTTCCGTGCCCACAGGTCCACTGCCAGAGCCTGTCATCAATGGAGGAATGGAGGAGAAGGTAAGAGTCGCCAGCTTCGAGTAGAGTAGACAAATACAGGATGACACCAAAGTGTGCAGAGCTACCATTTTTAAATCTGAAGGGCTGGGGAGACGCTCAGCCTCTCCCTCCCGAGGAGAACAATAATAGTTCTGCCGCCTGCTCTGAATGCTCTGTAGCCTAGTGTGGCAACAACTACCCAGCAGTCCAAGGTCGAACAGTGTTTGGAAGTAACACGCAGCATTTTTTCATGTGTGGTTTGCCGCGTCAGAGAGGCTGGTAAAGTGAGTTATTAATCACAGAGACGTGTACGGAACAGACTTTCCTGTCATTGTGTGCTGCTCATTGTGTGGTTCTGTGTAGAAAACCCCACCCGACTCCATTAACTCTGGATTACTTGAAAGGACCAAGGACATTGAGTGTGTACAGAACAAGATAATGCTGCTTGACCACACCGTTTGTAGCGTATAACACTGAAACTAAAAGCTGCAGTTCTGTGTGGTGTGGAGAATGTAGCAGTCATGTAATCCTGCTGAAGTCCTGTTTCCACTCACTGTAGCAGACAGGCACACACTCACAGTCTAAGAGGAAGAGTTAAATAAGATTGACACCACTGCAAAATAAAAATTAACTGCCTCACAAACTATTTCTTGACTTTGAGCATTTGCCAGGCAGCCAGTGGAGCCTCCAGGAAGTTACTGCCATCAGCCAACAAATAGTCTGGCACATAATCCCTTATGAAGAAGTGTTGTTTTTACACATTTGTTTTTGTACCTTTCAAACAAATGTGCTAATTAGTGAGCTGCTGGTGCTGGTAGGCTGATTTTGTTGAGTTTGGGTAAAGCCAGATTAGCTGTTTCAAGTGTTTATGCTAAGATAGGACAATCTAACTACTGTAGCTGCTGGCAGCCTTCATATTTATTGCACAAGCATGAGGGTGTCGTCATCAATAAGCACTTTCCCCAAAACGTTAAACTCTTCTTTTGAAAGCTACTGTATATTCCAGCAAGAACACCCACTGTGTAGCTGCCTTATCTGTTTTTGAGGGCCTCTGTGATTAACAGTGTCAAGCTCACAGGTGAACATGCTACACTTTTGTGTAAATATGTGTTGTTAAAATAATGCCAATATTGTATGAAGATACCAGAGCACAAACTGAAAGAAACTTCTGTGCCCACTGAGGCAGATTTCCGCTTGGGCACATGGCCAAATATGCAAAGTGAAGCCTGACCCTGGCTTTCCGCTCCTCAGGGACAGTGTGTGCAGCAGTGAACTTACGTGTTCCACGTATTGTTGCATAACAGACAATGGTTAAAGGTTGTAGAGCTGAGGGGGAGGAGGCGGTCAGGCAGTAGTCATCTGAGAGGTGAAAGGCTTCTAGAGGGTTGTTTGCTGTGCTGGTGACTGCAAGAACTTAAATGCCTCGTAATTCAACTTAATCATATTCAAACTGCACAGAAAATAGGAAAAATATCACTGTCTGAAACGATGAGTAATTCAAACTAGAAGAGCTGCTTAAATGTCACCAGTCAGTACTTTGAGAAATGCATATTTTAAAGAACTTTTGCTGATTCCACGACCTCCTGTATGCAGACCAAAAACTGATGATAAATAAATGTAGAAACAAATAGATATATTTATAAATGTGGAACTGAATATATTAGAAATTACATGCAAATAAATGCATAAATAAATTAGACATTTGTAGAAATAAGTACATGTACTTCTCCCCACATACTTTCCAAAGAAAGTACACTGATGTAGTAGCTCAAAATGAATTGCAATTATCCTTTACCTAGAAATTACATAGGTGTCATCGATTGTCATTTCGCATGATTTTTTTTTTTTAGCTTACTGGATATTGGTGCTCCACAGAAAAAACTATTCAAATCCAAGGCTGCCTCCCCGTGGTGCAGTGTGGCAATGCACCAAAGGATATTTTTCAGTTCACACTTGTTAAAGCTCGTTTCCATTGCAGCTGAGTTTTTCTAGCAAAATGTCCAAAATGTTGTCTGTACATAGAATAATATGTCAGTAGATGTAGTGATCCTGGAGAGTGTTTGTGTTTCCAGGTGAACGGCAGTGGGTCCAAAGAGACACAGAGGGACTCGAAGCTGTCAGTCAGTCCTTCTCCATCCAACGCCTCGTCCAACACCTCGCTCACAACCCCACCCACAAACACCCCACCAGAGGTACGTCACAGAGGACAGTCTGCAGACAGTGGTGGATGAAGTAGATCCTTTATTTAAGTAAAAGTATACCCACTGAAAAAATACTCTATTAATCTGGCCCTTTTTTGCATGAAACATTATTCAAACAAGTAACAAGAGATGAAAATGACCAAAAACAAAAGAGGTGAAACGACAAATGACACGACAACCTCATTTATGCAGTACTTGTTTCTCGTCTCTTTCAGTCTGGAGTTCCTTAAATATGTATTTAATGAATGTACTTCGTCTGTCTGCAGCACAACAGTCTCACATGATGTCGGTGTTGATGTTTTTTTGACGTTCATCTGGTTTTCATTTATCAGGGTTTGATCACAAATGCCATCCCAGCTCTCAACCTGAGCCTGCAGCAGGTGAAAGAGCTCACCCACCAGAAACGCTCCAACAAAAGAGCCCCGCCGATGGACTGGACTAAGAAAAACGAACTTTTCAGCAACCTATAGGGCATTTCAGATCGCACACAGATTATTATAAGGATTCTTACATTGAGACATCAGAAAGACATTTTTTATTGTCATGAGATTGGCAACAGACAAAATTCAAGCCATTGTGTAAAATATAGATTTATTCTTATTACTCACCATGCTATTTTAGCGCAGATATTATTATATTATAATGTATACTATGCTACTAACAATGAAAGATGCCAATGAAGGAGAACTGGAAAATGCATGCGTGTGTGTAGCTATCTTTACCCTGTGCATATGTGAACAGGCTTTCTTTCGTGTGTTGCTGTGTGAAAGACTGTGTGTGGCCAGAGTCTGTGAAAAACAAGGAGTTATAGTATACCTATCCATATTTTTTAAAGTTTATACTAACAATTACTAACATTATATTGTCTTTTCTTAGAATGGCAACAGGACCGGCCATGTACCGTAAACCCAGCCTGACAATCAGTTACCTCAATATGAGATTAGAAATCAAACGTCACAGTTTATTCAATACATGTATTCATTCTCTTTACGTTTTGTGATCCCCGAGTAATACCTTTTTAGAAGTAATTTGAGTTGTATTTTATAGTGGGTTATATTATACAGCCATGTATGTGTATTTATCATTTTGAAAGTGAGGCCAGCTTAACCCTGCGCTGCCACCGTTCATCCACACTGACTCTTCATGTTATCATGAGTTCTTACTTTGCCATCATGTAAACTGTGGCTCATATGAAAAGTTAGCATTTTTAGCAAATAGAAGATTTTTTTTTTAAATTGCCTCTGGAAAATGCTTTGTGAGATTTGTGCGCGTTTGTATCGATGCCTTGAAAAAAATCCACAATTTTAGATTTTTGTATTTTTAAAGAAGTGTTTGTGCATTTGTCCAGTATTGAGAACAGGGACGATTTTAAAAACTGAATATGTGATGAATGAATTGTATGAAGAGTTTGTAGCTTGTGGAAGTGATTTCTACAGTAAACTGTAATAAATCAGTTATCACAACAGTATCCTGGGAACTTTTATTTATTCATTTACTTAAAAAATATATAACAGTAGTTAAAGAAAGAGTTTTTGAAAAAACTGCAAAAATACTATGTTACAAGTAAAAGGTAAAAAGAAGTCCTGCATTTATTAGTATTAAAGTATACTATAAGTAAATACAGTATACTTAAAACTGTTTTTTTTTTTTCAATGTGCCTACTACTTATTGTTATTCAGGGCAATTAATTATTTTGGTTCGGACCACTGCATCATGGTAGCCCAGGAGCACCTGAGGCAGTAAAACAGTAGCCAGATTTTTCTGAAACAACACTTAAAAAAGGCTTTTATTTTGTAAATCTGAATTGTGATGACACTGATCTGACTTTATATATGTGTGCCTTTTATTTTATAAACTTGCAGACTGTTGAAGTAATCTTAGCAATTGTAGACTTATTTTGAAAATCTCTGTATTTCCTTGGCTGGCAGACATTAAAAATGCTGCTATGGGTGAAGCAGGAATGATTAACTATACAGTTAAACAGCCAGTCACAAACTGCACATCTTAAACAGTCAAACTTTTACTAGCTTGAAAGGTTTGTACAGAAGACTAATAATAATAATGATGAATAAGGCCTGACTGCTTCCTCCACTATGGCACATCACACCTCACTGATGTAAAACATGAACATAAAAATCAGATATTGATATCATGAATATAAATATTTTAGTTCTTTGTCTTTTTTTACATGAAGTAGTTTGAAACACACTACATCCATCTTAAACCTTTACTATTTACTGTCAAATTGTTTTTTTTTTTGGTTTGTTTGTGTTTGCTCTCAGACTCTTTATTTGCATCCTACAGGACTCATGCTTGCAGCAGAGTGCTGTGTGTGCTCCTCTCCTGTCCTCCTACACGTCACTCTGTCTCCAGCAGCTGTCTCTTACTAATGGCCTTGACCTTTCTGCTCCTGCACTCTCCTTCTAGCACTGCCGTAATTATCACAGCTCTCTATGACACTCTGCCTCTGTGGGACAATTAACCTAACTGGAAATGACACTGATAGACATCTGGGTGAAATAGGGAAACCGGAATTTGGCAAAGAAAGATAATAATGGTTAAAAAAATTGGATGCAAATAGAAGTTATTATATTAAAGTTCTTTGACTCTTTGAGGTCATAATCCACCCTGTTTTCCCTCTTGCCCCTATGTGTTTAATAACTTGTTCATAAATGCCAACTTAAACATCAGTTGGTGTTTGTGAACGCCGCTCCATGCGCCACCACACGTGTGTGTCCCAAGCTGCATTGAGGGATGTATGGGTACATGCCGAAGTTAGTCTAGCACCTGTTTTCCAGCACACATGAAGTGTTCATAAACACTAACAAACGTTTAAATTGTCTGTCTACATTAAACACCAAACAGCAGGTAAACGGACACAAATGATGACATGTACCTGCACTCTTATTCCTCATCAACTCTCACTATCTGTGTGTTAAGTGTGACGTTATGTGCAACTTCCAGGTCCACTCTTACATCCATGCAATGTATACGTTCATGTGTCTTTTCAGTGCAATCATTGAGAGTGAGTAAGGGATTCTTTCGACTTGAGTAGTATAGCAAACTTGTCTGGCAGCATAAATCAAGACAGCATCTATTATGTATGAGCTAGCTAGCTGTCAGCAATCTGCCCCATCCATGAGACATTTCTTATAATTTGTTCAGGGCTGTTATAACCCTGAATCTAAGAATATGAAAAGTAGCCTTTGTACGACAGTAGCGATAGAACTTAAACTTGTAATGCTAAGGTTAAATTAGGCTAATTTAAATTAGCTGTCATCATTAAAGCTTAAAAAGCTTATTTTTGGGCCTTCTCCTGTTATTCCAGTGAGACGCAACTGAGCTCTGTCTGCCCCTTAGTAAAACTTAGGAATAGGCTCAAGTACAAGTTCTCATTTCTTACAAATGTAGAATCCCTGCTTCCACCACATGCCAGGTGGAGTTGGAAACTGGACCTTAGGCTGGTTAGGCAACAATCTTTTGCACAGAGAGAGCAAACAGCTAATGGTAGCTTTGCACAATAGACCAGTGGAAGCATATGTAGAAGAAACAGGACTGTAGGGGCAAAGAGTGAAGGATATATACTCTTGAAACCATCTGGTGATGTAAATGTTGTGTCTAACTAGTTCCTCATATTTCCCAACTTTTAACATGACTTCAGTCAACACCCCTGTCAGTGACTGAGTTTACATGCTCTTAAATAATCAGATTACTCAGAGAAACCAGGTTAACATGAGTTAAGTAACCTGATTACTGAAAATCCGCACATACAGTATATGCAGTGGAAGATGAGTCTGATTTCTTCCCTGCCTCAGGCTTATTTTGGAAGCATGGTTCACCAATTTTAAGTGTGCAGAGACAGAACAGACAGCTTTTTACTGTTTTTTTTTTTTTTGTTTTTTTTTAATGAGCCAGTGTCAGGGAGTTGACAGAGAGAAAAATACAGACAGACCAGCTCTTCTTTACACAGAGCAAACTGACTGAATTCAAGAAATACCTGGTGAAAAGTGACTTATTTAAGCATCTACAGGGCACTTTGTGTTGGTTTCGGTTGTAATTGGTCTATAGGTGGACTTGATTTAAAGACGAGGCACAATCGCAATGTGTGAAAGGATTTCCCCCATTTACTCAGCCACTACTCTCAGCTCAAAGAAGGTCTGCAAATTACTGAGGGTCTGCACATGTGTATACATGCCGCAGAGGGGTAATCTGATTTCTCCTCTACCTATAAGAGTGGTTCAAAGATGAGATTATTTGTTGTTGTTGTTGCTTTAAATGTGTGGGTGTCGGGTGAGCTTATTGCATTGAGGGAGAGATGTGCAGACAGATGATGAGTGTCTGCAGCCTTTCTATGCACGTGCGCTCTTGTAAGAAGCCAATAATAAGTTGGTTGCGCGTTTACATGCCAGGGCAACTGGTGTTCTCTGGGAGAAATCTACTCTCCTTATTTGTAATATCCAGCTGATTTATTGATGATCTTTAATTAACTTCCATTAAGTTTAGGACATTAACAGAGACCCATGCAGTTGTTTCAGCAACTGCACACATTAAAACAGTGTGCTTACCAGGGTTGGTCACCCATCTCTTACAGTTTCTATGTGCATGTGATGATGAAGGGTGAAATGCATTTTATCTTTTTAGGCAAAGATACACTGTAAAAGCCTGTTTACATCTCAACACAACACACAATTTTTATATATGGTCCAGCTGGCATGTAAAATCCCAATGTCATGACAGATGACACATGGCACGGCCTGCTTTTCTACAACTACTGCGCACAACTTTTTTCTACATTAGCACACTGAACCAAGGAGGATAGGGAATGGTGACGTGGATAATTAAGATGATGGAGGGCAGGTGCAGGTTGTGCGCCGGACCTTCACAGCTTAGATGCAAACATGGCTGGTTGCTAGGCAACTGTGTCCATCGGAGGGTCCTTGTAAGGCCTGAAGTTGGTGTGAGACAAGGGGTTGACACAACTCTACCTTCAAACCCCACAGCACTCTAAAAATAAACCTAAAAAGTGTGTGTGTGTGTGTGTGTGTGTGTGTGGGTGCGCGCACTTATGGTACTTGCAGGGACATACATGCATTTATATATATGCTCATTATGGGGACAAAAAGTCAGTCCCCATAAATCATTACATTTGAGGATGAAAACTTAAATTATTAAAGTAGTGGTTTAAGTAGTAGAAGTGTTTATGGCTTAGTAAAGTAAATCCACAAAGTGACGAAGTGTCCCTTAAAGTGACTGAAACATGACTCTATGTATGAAAGAACAGCAGAGAAAATGACAGGCACGAGCGCTGATACGTGGAATGAGTGACGTCAAGTATACAGAGAAGGATGGAGAAGATTTGGGGAAAATGATACTACCCGATGAGTGAAGGCGAAGTCTGACGCATTTACTGAGGGGTGCATAAGCCTGCTGTAATACAAGCTTTTTTCTCTCCGTCTTCTCTGAGAAAGCTTCATCCCCTTCTGCCTTATTTCTCTCATGTCCACACACACAAGCACACGCTCAAATATTGTACATACACACACCCCATCTCCTTTTATAAAAATACCCAAGGACAATCCACACTATTAATAGGAAGTGTTGTCAACTGGCTCTGGAGAAACGGGATCTTCTGTTCAGCTATTTTTGAGGTCCTTTGTAGCCATGAACTCTTACACTGTCAATTACATCCACTTTCCAGACCACTGAAGATAATATAAACACGCTTTATGTTTGCTACATCAACAGATAGACCTATTTTCAATAACCTTTCAATGTAAAGATATGTAACATGATTCAAAACAATGAATAAAACATTAAATATCCTTTCATGTATTATTTCCTAAAAGGTTATCATCATTGTTTTCTCCTGTGGGTACCTGTCACAAGCTCCCACAGAAATCTGTTTCAGAGCAGCAGTGATGACCTCAGTGTTATATTATTTACTTGGCTTCTCTTTCAGCACCAGACTCTTTTAGTTCCAGTTCCTAAAGGTTTTCAAGCTCCACACATAGTGCAGGTGATTTATAGGCCCTGGGGTCCAGTAGCCCTACCCTCAGCTATCCCCTAACTGATACAATCTGACAGCAAACAGTCAATTAAAATTTGAAACATGAAGTCTGTGTATATGCAGTAGTAATTCATGACAATAAATTATGTGTAAATACAGTAGAAATGAATGACAAGAAGCCTGCGTTTTGATAATGCATGAACACAAGTGAGATATGTTGATGTAAGTTGATACCTGAGCTGTTTGTTTGATGGAAACTCCTTGGGTCAGTACATCACTACTGTATAAAGAATTACAGACATTGTTATAATTGACATTGTAATATGTAGACAAAACTTTTAGCTGCGGTGGCAGATATGTTTTAACAAACTGCATGTTAGGATTAACAACTAGTTTAGTATATGTCTTATATTTTTGCAGAGCATTTAGTTTGTTTATTTGTTTGTTGGTTTGTCTGATTTCTTGTTTTTAAAATTAATATATGTGATTAAGTAATTTCCAAATTTGAAAGCACTGATTTTAGACCAGGACAGACAAGAGTAACATTCCTATTTCTATCTGTCACTAGCAGATGTTAACAGCAGTGCCCAGAAAGATAATGCAAAGTGCCAAGTTTTTTGAAAACTTTTCAGATGACTTGGTTTAAAATGAGTCTTTTTAGGGTCAACATTGCATGAAATAAGGAGTACTGATGTACTGATGGAATGAAAGAATAATAACAAACATGTTTGGCTACATGGAGTGAAAATTTCTTCAACTGCCATTGAGCAAACAGAGACGCTCACATTAGTCTAAATATTCTCTCTGAAAGGATGTAGCTAAGCTAATAACAATGAACAGAGTGAGACAAAAATACAAGAAAGATGCAAAATGACCTTAAAGAGACACAAAACATTTGTTATGACTGGAGGCTCTTAAGAAATACTTAGCTGGATTGTAACTATAACTATAAAACAACTCTCTAGGACACAAATGTAGTTATGTTCAATGAGAATACAATATTGTAACACTTTATTAGTAATTACCCAAATTCTCTGCAGTCATCAGTGAAGTATCCCTCTATTGATAATTACTAATATGGTGTCTGTGTGTGTGTGTCCCAGGAATAGGGCTTGGGTTGGGACACCACTTAAAGCTTAGCACCATTCCAACTACACACCTGTCACACACACACACCTGTCTAATGCATACCCTGTGCTCTGTCTGTCTGTTCTTCTGTCTGTCTCACACTCACACTTGAACATACAGTACTCTTATAGGCTCAGAAATGTTGACACTTGTGTGTGCAAGGTCACATTTCTGTGTTCCCTCACGTGGCCTCTGTTGCACTTGTTTTTCTGATTGTGGTGTACATGTGTCTCACAGACTCCATTCATACTGCCAACAGCTTCTGAAAGACATTTTGGGGGGTTGTGTGTCCTATGTTTATGTTAAAAGACACCAATGTAATACAATTCAGTCTTGAGTATCTCAATGGTTCTGTTAAGAAGCAACTGGACTTGCTTCTTGGTTTTTGAAGAGCCAAGAAACAAAACTTAGAAATCACAACAAATGGCTTTTTCCATCTACTTAACAGAACCTTTGGGATAACCATGACCTGGATGACTTCACAGACAGGTCAGTCAGAGCATCTTTCAGTGATCATCATCATTTCATCGTCCCTTCGTAGCTGGGCCATATCAACAGCAGGTTACTGGTCGATCTTTCTCCATCTTTCTCCAACACTCATCCATCATCCTGTCAACACTACTTTTTCTTTAACACCATACACCCAGTCATTCCCAGTCTGTCCAAGCTCCGACCCGTATATGGCGGGGTCATCCAGCAGGGGACCCACAGGGTTAAATATACTCTGAAGCTCCAAGAATGCCAAACACCTCCAGCTAATCACAGAGCAGCGAGGCATAATAGTATAAATGAATCAAGCTATAAGCTTCATGTTGTACATAGCTAACATACATTTAAGCAAAAATCAACATGACCAAGCAGATGGCACTGTAAACATAGAAGCAAAGGGAGTAAAGTGGATCCCAACTACCAATGACGCCTTCACATTATTTGCTACTAATGCAACGCACAACTATCCACTACAGTGTCTCTGTACAAATGTTCTTCTTGACATGGCAAGCCTGATCTTGCATCCAAACATTAGTGGTGCGACATGTGCTATTCGTTGTCATCTCTATGCACATGTGATAACATTCAATGCATTTTGGTCCTCGGCTAAATGGTGGCTGTTAGCCTTTGTTAACTTTAACCCTTAACAAGGTAATTAGCATCAACCACATTGTGGTAATAACACTGTAGTTAAACATATGTAATAAATGATACATTGATTTTAATCTTTACAACGGAGCTTCTAACATAGTCCAGCCCCCACTCCTGATGCAATCAGTTCTTAGTTCTAGATCAGCAAAGAGCTGTTGCCAGCTGAACCCGGTTTTCTTGACTAAGAGCTGGTTCGAAATTAAGTGGAATAACATGGAATGAGAGTATCTGTGATTATGTTGTGTCTATTTTCTCTAGTCATGTCTCTCTCAATGGTACTATATGGTCATTTAGTGCCTAATTTTGTGTTTTTTGTCACTTTGAATTATGAATTAGTATCTATTAACTATTGATTGAGCCCTGTGATGCACATTCTCTGTTCATGCAGATAAAGGGCCTACTCTGCTTCTGTTTATCCCAGAGTGCCATTGAATATATCATGTATCCAAATAATGCATAGTAGTAGTATAATAGTATATTAATTGGAACAGTCAGTTATCATTAAATTTGGCAGTCAAAAGTCAAAGATCACTGTGAGCTCCCATTTGTCACAATCTTGTGAACAAATTCTCAAGGGGAATTTCTTCAGATTTGGCACAATGAATTACATTTTGACCGGTTCTTACAAATGTCCCAGAAATTAAATTATTAAATTCAATCTGTGATACTGATAGCATTTGTATATAACCTTTGTATATACATGATGAAGTGAAAATAAGTTTTTTAGTTTTAGGTTACTGACTGAATAGAGATGTGGAACTATGGGCTATCCAGAACTTCCTGTATAAACTTCAACTTAACTGAACTGAACTACAGAGTAAACCCAGAGTAGCTTTTATACATTCCTTGTTAAGACATAACAAATCATAAATCAGTTTTATATATCATTTCATACAACAAGCAGTGTAGTAGCTTGCACTGTTCCAATTAATTGAAGTCATGAATCTTATTAAAGACTGGACAGGATCAGATATCTTAAGAACGCCTTAAGGGAATATATTCAACCTTGGCACAAGTGTCCACTGCCCAAGTCAAGGTTGCACTGATTATATTTTGGTGGTCAAACATCAGTTGTCATAGTAATTCTAGTTAGTTAAGAAAGGACATACTTCTAAACTAATTAGTGACTAGCTACAATGTTTAGATAGAATATTTTGCAAAGTGTTCCAATGGCAACACAAAATGATTGGAGAACAAAAGGAGAGTGATCAGAGTGCCCAGCCTTGCTTTACATCCAGTGACAGATATCAGAACAGCAAAGTGATGAAGTGAGTGCAGAAGAGGACAGGAATCATGGGCTGGTGAAATAGAGAACAGGGAGATCTGAGGTGAGAGATTGTTAGGATGGTAGGCAATGAAAGTATATTCACACATATAAACTGGGATGCAGTAGTCAGTTTCTTATTTTCAGGTGTGGTTTGCAATGAGAAAAAATGTGCAAAAGTAAGAAAAAGCAACAGTATTAACAAATAATGTAATAATAATGGAAGACGTTAATGGGAGACTTGATGCTAACTAGACATACACTACTAGTCAATACATCTACTAGAAACTACATGTACATGTACGAGCTGTACAAGCTACTACACTGCTGTCACATAACCTAGAGGTGTGTTTGGTGTCCAGTTGGAAAAATAGTGCCCACTAAATGCAAACCAGATGGGATGCCATGTTGCTACAAAATGCTGTAGTAGCCATGCTGGTTATGGATACTATTAATTTTTTATTGAGTCACCATCAGTGTCACCAGCAAAGCATCGCCACACCACCACACCTTTTGCTCCATACTTCACAGTGGGGACCACACATTCAGAAGCTGTCTGCTCTCCCTC
>OMLM01008740.1:39612-70533 GCA_900302695.1 Helostoma temminkii
GGCTGTGTGTGTGTGTGTGTGTGTGTGTGTGTGTGTGTGTGAGAGAGAGAGAGAGAGAGAGAATGACAAGAGAGTAGATGTGTATGTGTGTGCACATATGCATGGCAGGAACTTTATTTTAAGAAAGTCTCAAGCCAGGGTGAGAAACTGTATCCTTGGACAAAGGTCAGGGATGGGAGGAACGAGGGACGGCTTGCAGCAGCAGGAGAGAGTGAGAGACATTGAGGAGGGTGATGTGGGGATTGGGTTGCACAATGGAATTGTTTGCTACAATGACAAACGAGAGCAATAGACTCAAAGTCGCGTATGGTTTCTAAAAGAGAGAACACTAAATGCTGCAAATACACGGTCATCCTATTCATACACACAGGAATGTCCTGCCACTGCAACGTGCTGACAGGCTCTGATGCTCACTTTGGAGATCGATTATGTCTTTGAACACAAGCAGGGTGAAGACAGACCGGAGAGAGTAAGCCGTAGATCCTATTTTTGGATAAGGGTGAGCAAAGACGTAAGATTAAAAGCAGGCAAATGAAAAACGCAGCACATCACGATGGTGAGCAAAAAGCTAGATGCTATGGGAGAGGTATTTATCTTTTAGACTCCTGTCTTCCCTCTCTCTGCTCTGTGCTCCGCTGGCCTGCAACTAATCTGTGTCAATGTCAACACAAAGCCTTTCCGAAACAATCCTGTGTTAGTAACATAGGACTAACTCTCACTGGGGCACACACACGTGTCAGACTATAGGTCTGGAAAAAGAGTCACATGTGGAGGGAAGGCTTCACACATACATGTAGGATGACATAAGATACAATAACAACAAAGTGAAATGTCACTCAGTGCACTGATGGTTCATAACTGTCATAAATAGCTGCTGGCGGTGACTGTTTTATGTTTAATGCTGTCCAGCAGTAAAAGATGTCACTGAGCAGCAGGTGCACAATAAACTTAAACACATTTATTAAAGCAAGCAGAGCGTCACAATCACATCATTACACAGAGAAGGTGCGTCATTAACAGATAAAACTAAGCACTGTTCTTGTTTAAAGATACTAAACACTTGTGTTAAATAAAAACACTGCAAATCTACAACTTAGCAGTATGATAAAATGCATAAATATAAAAAGTGTGGGGCTTTTTGTATTTTTACCCGGAGCCCAAAATATGAAAACATTTCACTGACAAAAATGAAAATTAGAGATAAGCTGCACTTATGAAACTGTAAGTAGAAAACTTTTGACATTTGTACTTGATAAATTACTTAAATGGTGGACTTGTTACCAAAAATACTGACAATTAACTTTCTGTGATCGAGTAATCATTCATTCATTCATTCATCTTCTATACCGCTTAGTCCCCGCAGGGGTCACGGGTGTGCTGGAGCCTATCCCAGCCAGCTTACGGGCGAGAGGCGGGGTACACCCTGGACAGGTCGCCAGTCTATCACAGGGCCACATATAGATGAACAACCATGCACACTCTCACTCACACCTAGGGGCAATTTAGAGTCCCCAGTTAACCTGAGCATGTCTTTGGACTGTGGGAGGAATCGAGTAATCAGGTCTGCAGCATATTATATAGATTAAAAACAACATACTGGTAATATGATTTAATGATCTGTGTACAACGTTTGTCTTTGTCTAAAATTATTTGGTTAATGGGAGAAAAAGGGAGCTAAAGTTTGGTTTATGTAAGTGAACAGATCACAATGCACTGCACAGTAATAACAACCTTAAACATAAAGTACACTCTTAAATTCAAATAACTAATTAAATGATAAATCACTCAGCTGATCACTAGAACACGCAAAAAAGTGGAAACTAAAAAACAAGTTCTGCATTATTGAATTCTGTCAGACGAACTATAGCTAACTATAAAATAGTTAGATCAACATAAGACATTTTATTTTACGCAACTGTTAAACTAGATCAACTTAATTCATTTGGATGGGACCTGATGTTTAGGTTTTATTTGTTTGAGTGAAGTTAAACCACAAAAGATTTTCATCTTGTTTGGTCAGTTTAAAAAATAAAATGTTTTATATCGTTAATTTAAAGGCAGCATCTTAAACTCCAAGATAATTTTTTTCACTATTTTCTATCAATTTAGAGATTGATATTTGCAGGTTAATTTATAATAAAACCTCATGTTGTCTCCGGATGTTTAAGATGTTTTTATTTGATAAAGAATATCAGTAACTTAAAAACTGAGGGTTAAAGTCTGGTACTTGTAGATGTGGTAAATAAAAAATTCAGTCCAACATGTTTTTCTGTATTTACTTTCTCTCTCTTTCACACAGGTACTGGCTTGGTTTGAGGAAGGCGAGGAGACTGTCACTGCTTTTGTCGAGCCCTTCGTCATCCTCCTCATCCTCATTGCAAATGCTGTTGTTGGAGTGTGGCAGGTCAGTGAGCGCACAAGCACACGCACACGCACAAAGGGAGCCATCGCAATCACAAGGACACATACCTGCCCCTGAATACTGTCTTTTACACACACTTAAATAGACTTATACTTAGCAACAGTCAAACACAATAAATCACGCACAGCAACGGCTTGTTCAGCTCGCAGTCTGTGTCCTTTACGGCGAGCACAAGCTACTTCTAGAGCTCAGCTTTCAAGGGAAGCAGGAATGAAAGGCATGACGTCAGCAGGAGGTGAAAGAGTGAAAGGTTAAGCCAACAGAGTGGAGGGGGGAGGAAGGGGGCAGCAGACCGGGACCTGTTCTGCCTTGAAAGGCTCAAAATGCAGCCTGCTTCGTTACAATACACAGTAAAAATACAGAGGGATGATCAAGTTACCACCAGGCCTGTGTGTGTGTGTGGTAAAGGGGTTCATGTAGCCCTGTAGCAGTCATTTGGAAACTATGCACAAGGATTCACACATGGGGAGTATGGGAGAGAATAGCGAGAGGGAGTGCGGCTGGCATAAGTTGGGCTTTACACTTTGAGTCAGTCGAGGGCAACCTTGGAAGGAACCTCTGAGCTGAACATCACTGTCTGAGCAACTGGTTGTTCAGCCAGAGGCAGCTCCGACATGCAGACATCCTGCAGTCTGAACTGTGTTCACTGGTTTTAAACTGTAATTTCACACCATCACTAAAAGGGTAAATACTGTACGTCTCTCTGCCTCTTAGGTTATAAGTGCACAGAGGAGGCAAAAGAAAGAAAGTAAAATTAGCTCCCATGCTTTCTCTTGTGTCTCTCTGTAGAAATTGTCCCTGTATTTCCTTTAAAATATTTAGGCTGATGTTATTTTAAGATCTTAAAATCACCAGAGAACCTCCCAACAGAGCACAATCGAAAGAAGACTTTTCAAAACATTATCACAACAGAATTTTATATTATATTAATAATGAGCATAGTATTATGAATTTGAGGATACTGGCCTATACAAGAACTAAAAGTGAGGACTTCATTTATGACCATACTGTTCATCTGTGTCTTGAAAGTCAATGACAATGACAATTTTATGGAACCATGATACTAAATTTGTGGACTAAGAACACTCGTTTAAGCACAATGTCCATGTGGAATACTCCTTCTTCTACAGAGCCAATACATCACAAGGTTTAGCAGATAACACACCGAGATGGTTCGTCAAGTTGGCACAATGGGAGAGATCGTTGCACCAAAATTACCATATGGTTTATTTACTGTTTGTGTTTATGTATTTTTGCAACAGGAGCGCAATGCAGAGAGCGCCATTGAGGCTCTAAAGGAGTATGAGCCTGAGATGGGGAAAGTTTACCGGGCGGACAGGAAGAGCGTGCAGAGAATCAAGGCCAGGGAGATCGTTCCTGGTGACGTGGTGGAGGTTTCTGGTAAGACTGCTCATTCAGCGACAGCTTTTCCTTCCTGCTTCATTAACTTTTAGTGTATTTATCCATTGTAAACGCTAAAGTACCTGTAAAAGGACAAAACTGAAACCCTATAACCTTTGAGTGAGAAAGCACACTAAACACCACATAATATGTATATATACTAATTCTGTTCCATTTTAAATGTGGCATGTAAAAGAAATGATCATATATCCACAGCTGAATGCAACAAAAAAAAAAAATTCATCATAATGTAATAAAATAGAAAATGAATTTAATTCTTACTGTACAAAGTCAAATCACATAGAAACATATTAACAATATAATAACGTCTAAAATACTTTCTGATTCATACTAGTTAATAAGGTGAATTGTTTTACCAATTCACAGTTAACCAGAGGATGGTGAAATAAAATGTCACCGATGATCCCTTTGCACTAGCAGTCAAACTGTAGAAGAAGATTCCTTTTCAGCCAGATCGCTTCGATGTAACTTCAATAAGACTGAGTTTCAGCAGTACAGTGAATCGCCAAAAGAGTCACTTGCACATGTGAGAACTGATGTCCTTGAGTATGAACCCTTTTAAGGCAGTCACAGAAAAAGGGGGTGGAGGGAAACTGAACTGAAGGAACTCTGTGGCAAGAAAAAAAGCTTGAGTATAAATACACTTAATATCGAGTCGCTCCTCTGTCTCTCCCCTCTCCCTCTGTTTGCTGTACACCTGTTCTTTTCATTTTGTGATCTCCCCAAGGTCTCCATCTCCCTCTTACTCTGACTGTGGTATCAGTTTTCAACAACACCATCCACGCAGAGTGCTAAAACCAGTCAATCAGCTCCATCCTGCTGTAATGCTGCTGACTGACATGAAGTAGTTTGCCCTGTAATCCTGCACAAAACACAAATCAGTCCCGTAAAGTAAAACAACTAAATCAAATCTGCTTGTTTACTCACATGTGTCTAGTTGGTGACAAAGTGCCAGCTGACATCAGGATAATCTCCATCAAATCTACAACCCTGCGCGTGGACCAGTCTATTCTTACTGGTAGGTGATGTGTCACAGATGAACAGAAATAATATTTGAATGTCTGCTTCTTTCTCTGATCACTCTGCCCAACACTTGTATCACATAGGTGAGTCTGTCAGTGTGATCAAGCACACTGACCCCGTCCCAGACCCCCGAGCTGTCAACCAGGACAAGAAGAACATGCTGTTCTCTGTGAGTCATTTTCACAACAAATATTTGCACTTGTTATAGAAGCTGAAAGATCTTTTAGTGGAATTAAAAACAGCAAAATGCAACGAAGTACACTGAATTTAGCAAACAAATCTCGAAGTACATAATCCATGTGATTTCATTTACCTGAACCTCATTTACATTTGTTTGTATGGAGAACAGAATGGAGAATTAGCAGCACAGGGCCTGACTCCTACATCTACATGCATTTCTACAAAAATTAAAAACCAAAATTAATTGCCATTATTACTAAATGTATCAAGGTATTATGTCTGCACTTGCAGCGCTGCGACATGCAAAAATGTCTCCCATTAAAAACATGGCACATCTCTAGAAATTTATCCTGATAATAAATTTACACTTGAATTGACCATTAACTGTCAGTCTAGGTGTTACATTTACATCATCACTGCTCTGTGTTGCAAAATACACACACAATTTATACACCTGAAACCAATTAATTGACACTAATCTAGCTACTTATGCAGTTACTATGAGACATTTGTCACATTAGGAAAAGTACCAGTGTAAGTTTTAAATGACAGCTGCAAAAAGTGTTGCACCAGTTAATGAAATATACGCACAGAACAACTGTGTTCAAAACAACTAACCAGTTGATAAATTGTACTTTCAGCTACATTATAAATCAAACGCAATAGTGGTTAAAACATTACTACAATATAATTACTACAAGTACATGCTTTACAATATAATTACTTAAGTACAAGAACTCAACAAAGAGAAAAAAATGAATCAACAAGAATCAAGAATTATTGTTAGTGCATAGTGCAAAATAGTTGGTGGCTGTTACACATTTACTGGTAGATATAAACACTGTGGACGTGCAGTCTGACGCAAGGAGCACCAGGATGATCCAAATTAAAACATGTACTGCTGTTATATGATTCAAACTGTTGCCATCTCAGAGGGAAGCACAGGTTTCTGGTGCATGTGAAGTAAAAAGGGGTTCACACCTAACTACTAATAGCTGTAGTAATTAATGTATTTTAAATGTAATTGCATATGCTTTTGAGATTATTAATTAAATGCTAAGTATTTTGTAGGATATTATGAAACATTTTTCCAGGTTTATCTGCACAACTAGTAAAAACTTTTCTCAGATGTTACAACATTTTACCCAAGTTCAACCTAATGAATGCAGAGAAAAACTCATTAGGGTTGATATTGGGGAAACTATAAGAGCGTGCATTTCATTTTGAAGATGCATTTCAGACTGTTTCTCTCGCTCTCTCTGTGATAAAACTCTGTTCAGGGCACCAACATTGCTGCTGGAAAAGCCACTGGTATTGCTGTTGCAACTGGCGTCTCCACTGAGATCGGTAAGATTCGTGATCAGATGGCTGCCACCGAGCAGGAGAAGACCCCCCTGCAGCAGAAACTGGATGAGTTTGGAGAGCAGCTGTCCAAGGTGGCAACCTTTCTGAAACTATCTCACTACAGTGGCAGTTATATGGAGGCCATAGGAGAAAGAACGAAGAAAACGTTTGTCATTGGAATAAAAATGAACAATTTTAAGTGAAAATATAGAATAAAAATGTTAAAATTATGACTCATTTAGTTGAAATTATGTGATAAAATTGTTGACTAAAGCCAAACTAATGACTTTGGGGCATGTAAGTTTGGTAAAAACTCAAAATTAAGATTTTTTAATTAAAAAAAAATATTTTTTTTGATTTAATAAACCATAATTATGACTTTATATCTCATAAATGTTCATCTATTGCTTTGAATTGTATGAGATGTCACATCTCATCATTTGTTTGACAATAAGTATTATGTGTGTTTTCCTCATTCTTAACAATATAGACAAATAAAAACAATATAAACAATCAAATCATCACAAGTATTTAATAATGACTGGAAAAGGCATAAGCTAAAACAATTTATATAAATGAAATTTCTGCCATCATAATTGTGATTTAGTGAGTCAAAAGTTTGACCTTTTTTTTTCCATTATGACAAACTTTTCTTCTTTTGTTTCTTTGTGTCTTCCATACAGTTTTTATTTATTTACTATCTAAAAAGAATCTTAATTCTGTCTTACATCTTCACTTAAATAACATCTCAACATTTCTGCGACCATCTGTCGTCCAGGTCATCTCCCTCATCTGTGTGGCTGTGTGGATAATCAACATTGGCCATTTCAATGACCCCGTTCATGGAGGCTCCTGGATCCGTGGGGCTATATACTATTTCAAGATTGCTGTGGCTCTGGCTGTAGCTGCCATCCCTGAAGGTAAGCCCATGTGATTAACTTCCATTTTGTTGCCCAGAAAGATTATCATATCTAAGATTAATCTAGTGTAGCTCGTGTATTATGATGAGTCTTTACCAATCTGATTCTTTTATGACCCAACTCCAAGAATAAGTGAAATTTGTCCCGAGGTTCATGGTTACATTACAGTCTAACACGCCTAAAATCATCAAATTCTTCCAGTACGTCTTCCATGAGGTTTTCTGAAAGACTCAAGTTAAATTAAAATTTTTGTTTAGTTTTTTTTAACAATTACTTGTAATTGGTTACATAATTAACATTTGAGGCCTGTTGTTAATGTCATTGTCCCCTGAATGTGAGTAATTACATTCTGAGACAAAAACTGTCTCAGAATTGGGACAGTATCAGTCAGCTCTTAACTGTGCCAGTGCACATCAGAGACCACACGGTGGTGATGCCAAAAGGACAAATCATCATCCACAAACACGGTGTCACCGTAATGTCACAGGACTGGAAACTCTCCAGACCTTCATCATTGTTGGAGCTGATTTTTGCCAAGAATCCGAGCACAGATGTGACTCAGATTGCATGCCGACCAAATGGCTTGCAGCTGCCTCCTCCCACATAAATATCTTTGGAGGACACCGTAGTTTGGGCGTGCTCCAACTGATGTGCCAGTTGTGATTCTTTCTTTATTACTGAAAAGATCCACTAAATGTTTTCATCTTCCAACTCTCACTCTAAAAAGCTTTTGTCGCCTCATGTCATTCAGTACTGTGAAGTTCATTCAGCCTTTTGAACTGTGCTTCATCCATCTGTCTTTCAGGCTTGCCTGCCGTCATCACCACCTGCCTGGCTCTGGGAACACGTCGTATGGCCAAGAAGAATGCCATCGTCAGAAGCCTGCCCTCTGTGGAGACCCTGGGCTGCACCTCAGTCATCTGCTCTGATAAGACCGGCACCCTGACCACCAACCAGATGTGTGTAACTAAGGTAAGTTCATGTCACACATGCATACAAATATACTTAGATAATTTTTTCCTCCTGTTGTGATCGAAAAGGGCGTAAGACCTAGTGTGCACCCTGATTTTTCTGTGTGTTTCCATGCAGATGTTCATCATCGATAAAGTGGAGGGCGACACTGTTTCCCTCAATCAGTTCGACATCTCAGGCTCAAAGTACACCCCTGAGGGAGAAGTGTAAGTGTCAAAAGAGTAAATTATCCAAATAATTTCCAATAACAAAAATAGTCCATACTTGAACAGCATCTTCACCTGATCATTTTCTACCAGGACGAAGAATGGCATGTCTGTGAAGTGCGGACAGTATGACGGACTGGTTGAACTGGCCACCATCTGCGCTCTGTGCAATGACTCTTCACTGGACTACAATGAGGTCTGCAGAAGTCAGGAAATTTATGATAGCCCAAAGACCATCTCAAAATGTACTCACCTCCTTATTTCTTTTTCTCTGTCTGTCCATAACACAGTCCAAAGGTATTTATGAGAAAGTGGGCGAAGCCACTGAAACAGCCCTGTCCTGTTTGGTGGAGAAGATGAACGTGTTCAACACGGAAGTGCGTGGCCTGTCCAAGGTGGAAAGGGCAAACACATGCTGCTCTGTAAGTCCATGAAAGATCTGGGACAGTAGTGTGCTGTCTTTTACAAAGACATGTCCCTAACACAGAGCACAGGTCCTTTTTTCCTTTTTTACCTAAATTAAAGGTGCAATCTAAGCTTCCGTCAAATGGCTACTTAGGTGTAAAAGGAGTCACTAATGGTTACGAATCCACAGCAAATTATCAGAAGTCCTGTGTATTTCAGTTTATTATTTTTGGTTTTCTAGCTATAGCTTTACTATTGGGACTCTTGTGACTACAAAAACCTGCTTTACCCTATCTAACAAGCAGCAGACAGTAGGTGATAGCATTAAGCAATTAAAGAGTAACTGGTTTCCTCAGGAGTGGGTGGAGACCAAAACAGAGCTAAAACAGAGCTAAAATAGAGTGATAATTGGCCTTCACTTGATGATTTCAATGTTGAGCCCAATGTGTAATGTGATGTGTAAATTGACTGCCATATTAAATTATACATTGGTATACCAATGTCAGGAGCCCCAAGTGGCTAAAAAAATGTTTCTGCAGTTTTAATCAGTGAAAATAACAAAGATGAACAGTAGCTCCACAGATGGTCCTAGACTCAACTCTGATTACCGATCCTTCTCTTTTTCCTTTACTGACAGGTGATCAAGCAGCTGATGAGGAAGGAGTTCACCCTGGAGTTCTCCAGAGACAGGAAGTCCATGTCTGTCTACTGCTGTCCTGCTAAATCTGCCAAAGCCCCTGTGGGAAACAAGATGTTTGTCAAAGTGAGTATGAAATAATATTAAGAAAAATAACAGATGAAGGAAACAATCACGTTTTCAACTAACACAAGCTAATGTCTGTACTTACTGCATCATCAGGGTGCTCCAGAGGGTGTCATTGACCGTTGTACATACGTCCGCGTGGGCACTACCCGCATACCCCTGACTGGCCCAGTCAAAGACCACATCATGTCGGTCATCAAGGAGTGGGGCACAGGGCGGGACACGCTCCGCTGTTTGGCACTGGCCACACGAGACACACCTCTGAGGAAGGAGGAGATGAACCTGGAGGACTCAACCAAATTTGCAGACTATGAGGTGGGTGAGAGAGGTCACCTAAAGAAACATTAAGACTAATAAAACATTCCCCCTGCTGGTGGTGTGTATTAGCAAGGGAAATGTTGCAGCAGTTTCCTAATAACTGAAAACCTTCTGCTTTCTTATGATTTCCAGACTGACTTGACATTTGTGGGCTGTGTTGGCATGCTCGACCCTCCTCGTAAGGAAGTCATGAGTTCCATTGAGCTGTGCAGGGCTGCTGGAATCCGTGTCATCATGATCACTGGTCAGTATCTCAATGTGTAAGTCTTAGCAAAATAATAATAGTAAAAACAATAAACTTATTTTCTGTCCCGACCAGGTGACAACAAGGGCACAGCTGTGGCCATCTGCCGTCGTATTGGCATCTTCAGTGAGGATGAGGACGTCACTGGCAAGGCCTTCACCGGTCGCGAGTTTGACGACCTCACTCCTTACGATCAGAAGAAAGCAGTGCAAGTGGCCTGCTGCTTTGCCAGAGTGGAGCCGTCACACAAATCTAAGATCGTGGAGTTCCTACAAAGTTTTGATGAGATTACAGCCATGGTGAGATATTTAAAAATGTTAAATAATCAGACTTGAAAGGTAGACATAAGATAATGTATCACTGGTTAAAACATTATTCCTTTCTGTTTTTTCTACCCTTATAAAGACTGGTGATGGAGTGAACGATGCCCCTGCCTTAAAGAAGGCGGAGATTGGCATCGCCATGGGCTCTGGCACTGCCGTTGCCAAGTCTGCCTCTGAGATGGTCCTGGCTGACGACAACTTCTCTTCCATTGTGTCTGCTGTTGAGGAGGGCAGAGCCATTTACAACAACATGAAGCAGTTCATCCGCTACCTCATCTCCTCTAATGTAGGCGAGGTCGTCTGGTGAGTAAAGGCGAACAAATGTATGGTAACGACATTCAGCAATATTCTCTCTGGCCTCAGTAGACAGTTTTTAAAAACTTATTTTATTGTTGGAAGTACCACTGGCAAACACATCTCAAATAAAGGATTTGGCTTCCTTGTGGTTGGTCTAACACTGCGGTCTCCTCACTCAGGGTCCTGTTTTCCTCATATTCTGGTGTTTTTGTTGGTTGTTGGGTTTCTGACGCAACTTGAACTGAACCATTTCCTAGATAATGAGTGGCTGCAGGGCTTTCACAGGGCTGCAGAGGCAACTGAAAACGTGCCCCAGTGACAAGCAGAACTGCAGAAAACCATTGGGATAGCTGACAATACAGCTCATGGGCTGGCTGTTGTAGAAGCCTTTGGGGGCCAGTACCTGTCTGGAAATGGGGCAAGACATCATCTGGACGAGTCTTTCAGCTCGAAACACAGAGATCTTTTAGCATAAGGAAGTTTAATGACATTCCTATACATGCTGGTACATAACCTAGAATCAGGACTCAAATGGTCTTTTAAGGCAACTTGACATTGTTAGGTCTGTCCTAAAAAGAAGAAAAGGCTACATGACAAATGGTGAAAGTAAGAAAATGCCATTTTCTTTCTTTCAGTATCTTCCTGACTGCTGCTCTGGGTCTACCTGAGGCTCTGATCCCCGTTCAGCTGCTGTGGGTCAACCTTGTGACTGATGGTCTGCCTGCCACTGCGCTAGGCTTCAACCCTCCTGACCTGGACATCATGGGCAAACCCCCTCGCTCCCCCAAAGAGCCTCTTATCTCTGGCTGGCTCTTCTTCAGATATTTGGCTATTGGAGGTACAGTGCAGCACATTGTGCCCCCACTCTCACTCCATAATTGCCACCTTTCATTAATCCTCACCCACTGGAACATTTGAGGGCAGGAACATGGACATTATTTACATTCAGCTGCTGTCTGATAAAGTCTGTTTCTTCAGAGGGAGTAACACAAAGTTATTTGAGTCTGTGTGTGACTTTGTGTTAAGGTTACAAATTTGAAAATGGAAAAAATCAGGGAGGAGTCACAGACATTACATTACTACATAAGCTGCTAGCCACACGTCACACCTGAATTTCTGACTGAACTGTTGCTTTGCGGGTAATGTAGGCATTATATTTTGAGAGAAGAAGAAAGAATGGTGCATTGTGAGTTTGACAAGCTTAATGAGACTGAGACCTCAAGTGGTAAATGTCAGTTTAAAAAAATCAGCTTCATAGATATCAGGCATCAGACTTCAAGTGGCAGATACTGTAGATCTACCATCCATATATAAGTATTTGTAAGAACTTGGATATGTCACTATTTCCTAGTAGTGGAAGAAGTAATCAGATGTTTAGTTTGAATAAAAGTAGAAATAAGAGTGTAGTAATATGATCTTACAAGAAAAAGGTTCACAGTTAAACGGCTACTTTACTTTTTCACATACAAGACTATTATCAGAAAAATAATTAAAAGTGTTCATTATGACAACTTTTCAAAATATTATTGAGGTATAATTACTGATTAGGTAAAATACTCTAGTAAATGTAGTTAAGTAAAAAAATCTTCTTTTTTTATGATGAGAGTTTAAATAAAACGGCAACAAAGAAAATGTCTTTGTATTTTTCTTTGCAAAGAAGGTCAACAGTCAGTGCTACAGTGAAAAGCAGGATAAGGTCTGTAAGGAAAGCACATATACACGCAAAGGAGAGGCTGTGACCCTGAAAGAAAGAACAATGTGTTAGCTAGGTGTGTCACATGATATTAAAGATGACACTCATAGGCATACAAAAGCAAGCTGTATAGATACATATCCTAACAAGCAAACAGAAACATTCTTCTATAACTATGTTAACATTTTCCATAAGACTTTCAGTCATGCTAATTAAGTCACATATGTTTCTCCATTACTACTTCATTACTGTCCAGCACTGCTGTTAACACAGTAATGTCTCTTTTAGGTTATGTCGGTGCTGCAACTGTTGCAGCAGCAGCCTGGTGGTTCCTGTACTGTGATGAAGGACCTATGGTCACTTTCTACCAGCTGGTGGGTACTTCAATCTGTTGTTACTGAACGTATACCACAAAAATCTGCTCATTATATCAAATCAACTACTGTAGCTTCAAACTAAAAAGTGCCTTCATAGTATCATACACGTATTTTCTCCTTTTTTTTCCTCTTTAGTCACACTTCATGCAGTGCAGTGAGGAGAACGAGGACTTTGCCGGGGTCCACTGTGAGGTGTTCGAGGCCGCTCCTCCAATGACCATGGCTCTGTCTGTGCTCGTCACCATCGAGATGTGCAACGCTCTGAACAGGTCTGACTACACCGAGGACTCAAAGATCACTGAGGGAACTAACCTTCATGCTAATAATGAAAAATATGGGATAATCTGTACGTATGCAGAGAGTAACTGAGCACATACAGTGGTTTCATATAGTATTCAGACCCTATATTGTGCTCAAGGTTACAAAGAAATTAGCAGGTTCAGAGGATCATATTGTACTTTTTAGTACATTTTAGTAAACATTTATTTACCTTATTTACAAGGTCACAATGTCACAAAAGTGACCTTTGATATTAGAAAATTATACTTTAGATATTATATAAAAAGTTACTACATAGATAAAACTATAAACAGTGCATAGAATCATTCAAATTAGCAACTACTATAATTCAACTTACACCTTGAGGCATCAGTAATAATAATATTAACACCTTAATAGCACCTTTTCTGTAGAATCTAATTCTGATACTGTCAATACTCTTTGCTACTAATTTTTACAATGTTGCTGCTTTTACTCCTGAAGTATATTTATTCATCCTCCTCAGATGATTTTGTCTTTGAATTCAAACACTTTCTGTAGTTTAGTCAGAAATGATAAATGCAATAGTATGCAAAGAAGAGACGTTGTGCCAAATGTTTTCAGAAGCATCATTACGGACATCTTCCTTAAAGATTAATTCTTCACAGTGATTTTCATGCATTCATCTTAAAATACATGCATTAATATATCCTCCCTTCTGCTTTCACCACCCTCTCCCCAGCTTGTCTGAAAACCAGTCCCTGGTGCGAATGCCCCCCTGGAGTAACGGCTGGCTGGTGGCTGCCATGAGCCTTTCCATGTCCCTTCACTTCATGATCATCTACGTTGACCCCCTACCCGTGAGTGTGGTCTCATGCACAGCATCAGACCTCCACACCTCTCTAACCTCAACATTCTTGTCGCTTAAATACTCAATGATGCAGAAAATTCTGAAAATACTTTGTTTGTAAGGCAAACAATTGGTTGTAAATCATTAATTAACATACCAATTTATTTCGCCATGACCCTAATGCACAAAGCATTTTGAACTCTGTTGAATTTGATGAATTTATAAGTCATATGCCTCTTATCAGATTTCTGCAGAAATCTGAAAGTCCTTGACCTTGTTTAGTTCAACGGGAGAACAGTTTCAAAAGCCAGATTTCTGAGAAATTTTAAAAATCTTCAACTAATCATTTGGTTTCTTCTGTTTAGAAAACTCATTCTATAGTTTGTAGCAATACAATAGTATTATTTCATAAAATACTTCTAAGAATGTGCATCTGCAAAGTGATCAGTTACATGTAGTTCTCTCTGAATTGTGGTGAAATGAAAGCAAAAATAGCATAAAACAGAAATATTCAAGTAAAGTACAAGCACTTCGACTAATTTAGTAAATGTACTTCCTATCACTATGTTTGACTATCAAACAGTGAAAAGGAAGTGAACAAAATTACAATTCAGGACATTTGAATATTTGGAAGACACAGAGAGGTTCAGGACCACCTCATAAACATGTAGTTCTCAATATAAAACCATAGAAAGCAGTGAATTTAATGGCTCCACGTCTGACTGAACCTGTTTTTCTGGCAGTTTTAACACAGCACTGCTCTCGTCCACAGCTCATCTTCAAGCTCACACACCTGAATGTGGAGCAGTGGCTGATGGTGCTGAAGCTCTCCTTCCCCGTCATCCTCCTGGATGAGCTCCTAAAGTTTGTGGCCCGCACATATCTGGAGGGTAAGCTAAACACGTGACCCGTTTAAAACATGCTGCATTTATTGCACCAGTATGACACCGTGTTAAATTATTCACATTGTGGAACAGATGTTGTCGAAGCAGAGACAGAGTTTAAGTGAAGTATCTGCACCACATGTTCAGGATTTCAACATAACTGATGTTTATAATAGTATAGTTTATAAAGTTTTATAAGAATCTAACTAGTAACTAATGCTGGGGTGGAGTAGTGGAGTAAAAGTGCAAGATTTTCCTCTGCAATTGGAGTAATTAAATAGAAATACTAACGTACAATTTTGTATTGTACTTGATTTGGTACTTTACTGAACTACCGGACTAAAATGTAAATGTAAAATTAAATATAACAACCATGTGGAGTTGCAGTAGATAAAAGAGCTCAGATGCACACACCCGTTATTTACAAATACAAAGCTTTATTCTCCTTCTTAAAAGACTTGATCCTGAAACTACACCACCTTATAACTTTGATACATCAATGTTTCAGATGTTGTTGTAGTAATAATTTACTCACTGATAAAAACGTATTTTAATGTGCAGTATTATAACCTGTCTTTCTACTTTTCTCATGAGCAGAGGTGGAAGAATTACAGATCCTAGTATTAACAACATGGTTTCAGAATACACAAGTAGTATGGAAAACATTGTACTAAACTGTTTCTTGTTGTTTTTTTAGCATTTCATTTATATCGAGATAATTTAGTTTAAGTCTCCAAAGGGTATTTAGATACAGGGGAGTGGACCAAAAATGATTCATGAAGTAGAGAAGAAGCACAAAATAAAGTTAAGATGCACAGATTGATTTTTAACTTTTCTTTAGTCATTCATGACATTTTGAATGTGTGTATTTGTTAAATTAAACAGCGGGTTAGAGGGGAACTGGGATATCACTCTGTGGGAAATGAGAATAACTCATAGTCTCATGTGACACAATACTAGTTTTTTAATTTGCCACATGTCAAACTAGTTAGAAAAGTGTATTTAATCTTTGTTAGTGTATTTTAGGAGCTAAAGTGAATCAATATTACATTCTTACATCTGTAATACAGTAAAATATTTCCCCCTGTAATACAATGCAGTATCATCAAATAAAAACGCTAAAAGTAAAGAAAACCTTCCACCACTGCTCATGACAGTTTTATTTTCCTCTCACTCCTCCACCTCCTCGAATCCTCTAATTTTTCTTTTCCTTTTGACATTTACCTAATGTTCCTCTCCTTGGATGCTCTTTTCCACTGTTCCCTCTCTGACAATCCAGCCTAAACCTGTTCCCCCCTTCCTCGTATGCCTGTAACAAAGCAAGGTATTTCCCCTGACTAAAGATGAGCACTCTGCACATGCATGTCTTGAAGTTTTGTTATTATTAATTATAAGGTGTGTGAATGTACAGTACCTGTGATCAGTTGTAAATTATCATTAACTACAAGTAGAAATCCACTAACTGGTGTCTGCATCATAGACCGTAGCACAGTTGGAGATTTAACAGATTTAATGCTACTTTAGCTTTTTGCCTGAGGCTGTTTATTAAACATAGATACAGAAACATGCTGGTTAGCAGTGTGTTGCTGCTTTGACTGTTTTATTGTAATGAAGCTAATATTAATATTCATAAATACAAAAATGTTGCTGGATTAAGTTGCATTATTTCCAAAACAGACCTTTTTCAGTTCCGGCTTTTATTTTCTAAACCAGTCAAACATGATTGTAAATAAAAAAACTGCATGTTTAGCATTGGCTACTGAAAACTGTGAGGTTATTTCAGTAGGTAATGATTCAACATTTACCCTCTCTGTGACACAGGTAAGTTCAACACCATACTGATAATCTGTATATGCTGTATCACTTGTGGAAATTGTTTAAACAGTAGATAAGGAGAATGGTACCACTCGTCATGACAGAAAGCTGGTTAGCTTAGCTTAGCACAAACAACCAGTGGAACCCTAAAGGAAAACCTCCTACCTGCACATCTGGACATGTTTAGCTGAGATAAGATTCAAAAAAGGTTTAGAAAAATACACATTACCAAAGAATTTTAGGTAGTAGGTGTATGTGAGGAAATACGTTTGTGTCTGACAACAGAAATTGCACATCCTAAAGCAGCCCTGTTGTGCTTATTGCCTGTACCTCACAGCTTTTTACACCATTATTAATAGGGTAAAATGGCTAAGACCCAGATCACTTAATAATAATAATGAGAGATTTGAGAGAGACCTTGATTTATCTGGAACCATCCCTCCGTCATTCTCCAGATGGACAGTGGGATCAATATTCTCATCCAACCCTTGGCAACCAAACAAATACACAAATTCCCAAATCTATAAACAAAACAAGCCAAATTGACACTAAAGAGTTTACTTACCTCAGACCATATTACTTGACAACTAACACACTTCTGTTCCTTCCTGTGCAGGGAAAGTCTAGAGGCAAAGAGTAACAAAGAGGGTCTGAAGCAGAGCGAGCAGAGGATGGAGAGAAAATGTTGAGCGCTCCCACTGAACGAGAGTCTGCCAACAGTCACGTGATGTGATCAAAAACAGGTGGCATGAATATAAAAGAATCCACATAAGCCATCTGAAAATACACAAAAAAAAAGCTGCAAAAATATTTTTTGTCTGTATGTACTAAAATTAATATATAGGTAAGAGTTATTAAAACTACTGTGTTGATTCTATTCTTAAAGAATAAAGATATGTATAATGGAAAAAGGTTTGTTGTGACTATTTTAGTTTTTGAAGTTGGGCACAGCAGAGGACACCAGGAAAAACGCTATCAATAATAAGTAGTACACCTGGTCTGACTTTATACAGCTGTGTGGTATTAACATTCAACATCTGTATGAGAAAAAGAAAAAAAGACCTGGTGTTCTCCATTAGCGTCTCTGGTAGAGAGCTGAATTCATGTTTCCCTCAATTACAGCAAGTCGCCATGACCCTAATGCACAAAGCATACCCACAACATTACACTACCACCCCAATGATTGGCTGTAGCCATGATGCTGTTTGGTTTATGCCAGATGTAAGGGACTCATCAGTCCACAGAACATTCAGGAAAAAGACTGAGGGTTGTCTGGGTGTGTTGTGTCAGAATCAGAAGGTTCTTCTGGGTTAGCAGGGACAAGCAGAGGTTCAGTTGCAAAAAAATGGGCATCAATCAGTAGGGAGCTTATCTTAATTTAATTCCATAAAAATGCATGCAACTATCATTATTGCCCCAGTAGACATAAGGAGTGTGTGTAGTCCATAGTCACATTTTTCATAAATTACTGTTATTTTATTTTGAGCTTGACTGAAATAATTGCAATGAAAACACAACTTCACCTTGCCGATCTCCAATGGATGTCATTTTACTGTCTATAAGATTGAGAGGTGAGAGAGGCCAGCGGTTCCTTGGATGTTTTTCTTAGATGTCTTGTGACTTCCTGGATAAGTCGTCGCTGTGCTTTTGGGCTAATTTTGGAAGGACACTTCTGGGAAGGCGGCTATTGTTCCAACTTTTCTTTCCAGAGCCTTAGATCACCTTACAAGTCTTCCCAGATTAATCAAAGCAGTTTGGTCGTTTTTTTAGAGGCAGAAACTACTAGGAATTATATCACTTATTGCTTTAATAAATACAATAACCATTTAAATCATGTTCTTAGTTTTATGTCAGGTTTTGCTTAGTATGACACACAAAAAGAGAAGACATCAGAAGGGGGTTGAATAAAAGTTTTTCCGTCATTGCAGCATATGATTGTCTTATTAAAATATTTACAATTACACAAAATTATATTGCCTTTATATAAAATAAAAAGATTAAAGATGTTGATTATAATCCATCACAAATTTTGTCAAATTCAGTAAAACCCTCACAGTCGCCTAGAGGAGCCATTTGTCCAAAAAACTATCCTGTAAATAGGAAACTGCCAACATGTCTTGGTCCTTTCTGCAGTCAGCAAATATGAATTTGCTCATTAATTCAATGATGTGTTTATATTTCCATGTAGATTAAACAAGATTACATTGAGATCTATACCTGCATATTAAGTGACACAGGAAAGCGTTCTGGTCCCAAAGTTTAGAAACTTTATCACATTAATTGATTATGAACTGAAAGAATAAGGAAAAATAATATTAGTTTATAACATTTACTAACATAAAACAACAAAATGGACAGAATTAACACGTTAACTTTTTCACAGATATGTACTTAATTTCTGTCTAAACCCACAATGAATTTGCTTTAAGTCTACAAGTTGGTAGTAATAGTTAAAATTACTACAGTAACAAAGTAACAGCTATAATAAAAATTACTTGTGTTTTTTGACACATATTTAGTTTGGAAGAGTATTGTGCTTCACTTCATTCTCCGTTATTGCACCGTGATCCATTGTTTTTAAAGGTCCCTCAGACAGAAAAAAGGTTTACATGAGAAAAATGTGTAGTTTGCATATTGTTGCACTGTTGAGTGTTATACTGCAGTTGTGTCAGTTGTATAAACAATAAATTGATGTATGATTTACACCGAAATAAACAGATGTTAGAGTGCGAGAAAACAGTGTCACCATAGTTTATCAAAGATCGCTTTGGTCACTAATAGTTTCAGACACTGACACCAAACCATTGTCTCTGAAATTTAACATAATGTCTCCATTTAGGAGCATCGCCAGTGTAAAAGTGTTAAAAGCACCAGTCATAATTCAAGTGGTCACTCTTCTTGTGTCTTGGTTTTGGTCACTCAACCTTTGAATCTTGGTCCATGTTCTTTGGTGCCACTGTGACTTTTTAAAAACTCACGAGGCGTCTGCAGGTGAGCTGTCAGCTTCACTGACTCCCTCGCCCAGGATTTCCCTGACATCGTCCAGACTCTCTGCCTGCCGAATTAATTCCAGTTTCACCTGATGGAGAAGAAACGGTGGGAGAGTAAAATATCAAATTGAACTCATATAGGGTGAAATGTAATAATCTCATATCAGTTTCTGCAAGTGATGACAATTACCATTTGTTAATTCAGTATTTTAAAGAGCTCATATTGTGCAAAATTCACTTTTTAGTTTCTGGTGTCAGTAGACATACAACAGGGGGTGGTCAGAAGCACAGTCCCTGCTTTTTTTTTTTATTTATTTATTTATTATTTTAAATTTTCCTATTTGGTAGAATCCAGCCCCAGAACGGTCCAGTCCTGATTTTTCACCTCGTGGACATACATTAGGGGGAGAGTGTCCTCTGGCTCGTGGCCAATCACAATCAACCACAGCCTCTGCCAGCCGCATGGTGCCCGTAATTGTTTTTTCTTGCTATAGTGGTGCCTCTCTGCAAACAGAATGTAGCGGCAGCACAGAAGGCCATTTCCTTAGTCCTATCTTCTGAAGATCCGAAGGAACAGCATTTATTTGTTTTTTGGTAGACGGCTCTTCAAGGTGGACACCTGTACTGTTCACCTGTCCACTTCATGGCTGGAGCTCAAAGATGGACTGAACCCATACATGTTTTTTTCAAGTGTTTTGTGTCTCAGAATGACAATTAGTTTGTGGAAGCATGAGGATTTTTTGCTAGTTTACTAGAGTATGTGTCTAAAGGAAACCACTGCGGTTAATTAAGACATCCACACTGTGTGCTGGGCACGTTGTAGATTGAATCTGTACACTGTCTTTATGACAAGTTGCTTAACCCCACGTGGGGTCTCCCTACAGGAGGGGCACAGGAGACTGATTGCAGATGCCTCAAAAGGGGTATAATATAAAACCACCCAATTCACCACCATCTATTTTTTCCTACCTGCAGTGACTGGGATAGCTGGACAAAGTCCCTCTGTACAGTCTGGCTGGTGTCGACCTGGGCGCGCAGGCTGATCACTTGGCTTCGCAGCTCCAAACACTGCTGCTGCAGGGTCGCCTGACAGAGAAAACATTTCTGACTTTTGGTGACTGCCTCTTGTTTCTTCTAAAAAAGTCTTGCAGGTGCTACTTGTAAAACTTCAATGTTTCCAACACCAAGTGTCATTTGAATATTATTATCAGTATATTTCCCTAAAAGTCTGTGCTCAGTTTTGTCTATATATAAATACTGTAAAGCAGGCTCCCCACTAGATACTGATGCTGAACAAATACTGGTCATTCTTGACAAGGAAACAACAGCTTCACAGAAATATTCTCAAGACAACAAGTGCTACTAACTTATTATTCTCAAAGATTTTAACCATATTTCCTAGACTTCCTCACTGGATGAAGATGCTCAGATTTTCTGAGAGTGGGAAGTTTTCATTAAATGAGCTAGGTACTGAACTTAGTGTGGGTGAGATGTCACTCCTTCTTTTTCTGTTTACAACATCAAGTTGGACTCTGTATTTAGATGTTTGTCAATATTATAAATATTTAACAATAATTATACTATTTTTTCCTCAACAACCAGCACACACAGGATTCATCACCATTAACACCTAAGGCACATATACCAACACTTAACCATTAAACTAACAGAACTATGAGCAGGATGGATTTACTTTATCACTGCTGAGAGCCTTGTTCGTGCCCTGTACATGAGAGAGAGCCACCCGCAGGGCATCAAGTTCAGTGCGGCTTGCAAGCAGGTCTCGCTGCAACTGGTCTTTCTGAGCCTGGATCCTCTCCGTCTCCGTCTTCAGACTGCAAAGCTGCACTGCAGAAACAATCACAAACCAGGCTGCATTACAATATCATATCATATCATATCATATCAACCACTGCACAATCAACGAGCGATGCAGTGATTAACAAAATAAAACTTGATTTTAAGTTGTTATCCAGTAGTGACGACAACAATCACAATACTCACTAAATAACTAACCAGGTTAATGAACAAGAATGATTTGTTCACTCACCTTCTAACACCTCTGATCGCAGGAGATTCAAGTGTGAAGATGCAGGAAGTGAGAAAAGGAAGAAATTAGAAAATGTGTCACAGTCGAGACATAGACAACAAATGATATTGAAAACCAACCGGTCTCCTCTGTCCGAGTGTCCAGCTGCTCCCGAAGGTTGACGATCTCAATGCGAAGGCGCTCCTCACAGTGAGCCCCCTGCAGATCAGATTCAACAGATCACTTTGAGGCTTGACGAATCGCATTGTGCCTGTGTTTGCATTTTTTCCTCCCTGTATTCTGTGCACTTGGGCAAAAATGCCCCACTTTGCTAAATCCACAGCTTGTGTTATGTTGCTAATTTGAAAAACAGTCCTAAGTGCGCACCCTTAGTAGATCAACTTGTGCTGATTTCTTACACGGGTGATATCAAGTTTACATTTACATGTCTAATGTAAACCTCTAAGTAGTGAGTCTGTAATCCTGTACTGCAACTTTTGACTTTTTGAAAAATGAAACCAAATAAAGAAAAGTTGGATTTAAATAAGAGGAAGTGGTCACCAAGGTTTCTATTCTCTTTTAGTCTTAAAAAAAAGAAATGAAAATGAGTTTTCCTTGCTGAAACACTGCAGGGTCAGAAATAGTGCACAAAAAAAACAACAACAAAAAAAAAACCAAACAGTGCCAGTACCTGAAGTGGTGACGGGAATGACACGCTTGAGTCTGGTACGTCGTCCTCAACCTCGTCTCCTTTCAGTCTGGAGAGTTCATTACACATCTTCTTCTGAGAAAGAGATAACTCTGCCTGGACACAAAAATCCAAATGAAAACACCTGCTCCCTCCTGAGCAAGGTGTTAAAAATGTTTTTACACGGATACTTCACACGATGAGTGATTTTACAGGCCTACGTTATGGCTCAGTTTATAAAAGCTGCCACCTGATTTCTGTTCTTAATGAAAATGTAATTTTACGTTAAAAAATAAGAAAGAATAAGAAATAGTTCAGCATTTTGGGAAATGTGTTTTTTCATTTTCTTGCTAATATGACTGAAACTGTCCATGTTTGTATAATTTATGATTTATAATCAGCATAAAGCTTCAAAAAAGGTAATAAAATCCACCTATCAACATCTTCACCTCTGAAGCTCTGAACATGTTAATTTATTAACTTGGATTTTCCTAAAGTCCAATTATTCCTTGCAGATGAACTAACATCCCTGACATGGTCACACACCCAGGTAAGATCGTCACGACACTCACCAGCCGACTCTGAACCGCATTCTGTGACTGGCTAAAGGATTTCTGCAAATCCTGGAGGAGGGCCTCTGACGACTGGACTTGAGACTGGAGCATTGTTACCTGAACAAATACACCAAGAAGCATCTTAAGTGTGTGCACATTATTTTACTCTGAGATGTGATGTTTACACTGTGTGCTCACCTGTTTGTGTGTGTGGTTGGCCTGTGTGTCCAACTCTTTCTCCAGCTCCTCCTTCTCAGCCTGCAGCTGACTCACCTGGTCACGCAATTCTGATACCTGCCCAACACAACGCAACACACCCTGATTACATCAAGTTATTTGTAGACAAAGACGCCTCCAGACTTGCTTTTATAAATTCAAACTCGAAAAAAGGTGCTGAGTTCGTGTTTTTGTATTTTTAACAGGATAATAAAATGTTCAAACCTGAGCATTGAGTGAATCCCAGTCGTTGTGTGTGACCAACCGGTGTCCAGCCGGTGGCAGGTAAATGGCTTCAGGCACTAAAGTTCCTGTGGACACAAGTGAGTCTGTGTCTTCCTGACCGTTGTGCTTTCTAGGCAGCGAGGGCGTATCTAGAGAGAAGGACGACAACGAGGCCGAATCGCATTGCCGCAGTGAAAAATACCCTTCTGTCGTAAGTGGAGCCCCTTCTCCCTCTGCCATAGCATCAAGCTCTGCCGACTGGCCGAGCCTCCTCTCTGCTGGCGCCTCGGCCTCCGTCAGGCTGTTGCTGATCGTTGACGGGGATTCGTTACTGGCAACATCGGCATCTATCCTGCCTTTTCTTCCACCGATCTAATACACAGAGACAAGCAGGTTATAAGTTTGGTTCCAGAACACTTTCAGAAGAAATGACACACAATTAAAAACTGACCTGGTTCTGTGGACTGGGTCTCCTCCACTCCACAGGCTGAGACTGAAGAACAGATATCCTGGCCTCATACTGTGCTGCCGTCTCTGAAATCACAAAGGAGCCATTAATTTATAAGCCCACATTTCTTTAAAAACTGTCATAACAGTTTAAAGCTGTTATAAACTGGACTTATTTTAAATATGTAAACTATAAACACAAATCTTAGTCTTCTCCTACTGACTGAAAGTCAGTTATTTTAGGCTTTTGAATGTGAAACTAAACAAACGGGAAATGAAAAACAACAAAAAAAAGTTTATTTAATACTTACTAAGAAATACTGTAACTGATTTACCATTAAAAATTTTCCATTTCATAAGCTTCTCATCAACATCAAATACTTGGGCACTTAAGTGCTCCAAGCAAGATAAGAAAACAATAATGATTTCATTTAGAAAATGTGGCTACAATATTACATCACCTCCTTAAACAGCAGAGGATTCACAGTGACTAGTTAGCAATTAACAATCTATTAGTAAGACTAAGAAAATAGAATGTAGGACTTATTTTTAAGTTGCAAAACGTCAGCTACACATCCTTATGGTCAAAATCCTAAATATAAAAGATATAAATTTTTGTCAATATTGCACACCCATGGTGTCAGTGATTCATTGATTCTCTCATCTGTCCACAGTCATTTGAATTTAAATATATTTTCATAATTGATGTATGTAATAAATTTTGACTAATCACTTTGTGATTTAATCACCAGCTCACAGCCCCAAAATTTATATTAGCTGCAAGGAGTTCTACAACATTATTACATTTTTACATGCAACACACAAATATCCAACTTCAAATTAGTAAGTGATCATTTTTTTTCCTCGCAGAACACAGGAAATACTGTGTGTGACAACACAAGGACCAACACAACACGCTTTTCACTCACACACTGACCTCTGAGAGCCTCCTGCAGAGACTGGATCTCTTGATCACATTGTTTTTGCAGCTCTGCCAGTTCCTCCTGTTTGCTCAGCTCACAGATCGTCGCCACGCCCTGCCAATGTTCGACCTGAGCTCTGAGCTCGGCTAGCTGGGCCTGCAAGCTCACCTCTGTAAAGGACAACACAGGGTGTTTTATTTGTTTAATCTGGATCCCCATTGGCTGCTACTAAACTAACAGCTATTCTTTCTGGAGTCTGTAAAGAAAAGTCCATTACCATGCACATTAAAAAAACAAAGTGCAATGTAATTTCATACAATATGCATAGGATAGCAGCATAAGTTTTCCTTAAAAAGTCAGTTCAGGATTGAAGAAGAGCTAGCTTGTCCTTCAGTGTGGTGCTTCGAGGGCTTCTGTCTCAAAGAGTGAGTCACAATTATAGGAAACACCGAGGTGTGAGCCAAAACCTGAAAACATCTAATAGTAAAATAAGAGGAGAGTTCGTCTGATGTCACTGATGTGCAAGAATTTGTGCAAGATGCGCGTTTGCTTTTCTTGGTTGTTTCTTGTAGCGCAACAAGCCTGGCTTCAAATCAGCCAGTCAGATAATAATCTGTGTTTTCACAAACAATAATCTTACAGTTTACAGACAGGCTACGTCTTGTTAAGTGCACTGGGAGACTGATGAAGAAAGTGAATCCTATCGACATATGATGCAAATGAGGGCACAGTGGCAGGAGGCAGTTTGCGTCTACGTCATCTTGTCCCCAGATAGACACACACACAGACCTAGGAGTCCACATAATGTACAAGCACACGTAATTCTTCCATTGCTTCATGGTCCAGTTCTGGTTTCTAACATGGCCATTTGCTTTGGGTGGTGGACAAGGTTCAGCGTGAATGATTGGACCAGTGTCCTGACTCCTGTCGATCAGAGCCAGCATCTGATTTTTCAGCGATTTGTGTTAGATGATCTCCTCTGTGGGGACAACAACTTCACTCCCCACATGAATCAGTGAACCTTCTTAACATCACTGACTGTCCTTTCTTGACTTACTCATGCTTGTTAACCATCATAATTTAGCCCAGATCCTTACATTTTACATTTACACTTTTCCTGCTTAGAACTCATCAGCTTCAAGAGTTGTCCGTCCACTTGCTGCCCAACATCTCTCTGCCTGACAGGTACCAGTACAACAAGATAATCAACTGTTTTCACATAAACTATCAGTGGTTTTAATGTTGAGGCTGATCAGACCAGTTTGAGAATTACTAAAAGGTTTGTCCCACTACATACTAATCTGCGAAGGATGTAAGAAAATATTGAGTATCTCAATATTATATTTTTTGTCACTGTACCAATTTTTAAAAAAAGCTGCACTGATCTTTAATTAACAGTTCACAACAATTAATTAATTTCGCCTTGTGTATATAATAAACAGATGATCTTACTGCATTAGATATTTAATACTTCAAACTCGAACCGCATACGGTGGTGTGTTCTTTATACTATGAGAGCTTTGCAAAAAATTTATAAAAAAAACAAAAACATGTAATGCCTTGCTTGTCCTCTCAAGAGTCGAGGGAGCTGCAGGAGAAGAACACGCAAACTCCACACAGAAGAGCCACCTAATCAACCCAGCTCCTTCTTGCTGTGAGGCCACAGTGCTAACCAGTACACCACTGTGCCACCACCATATTCTGCAATACGTGGGCAGCATGTCGCTCAGTTGGAAGAGAAGCCATCTGTTCGATTCTGGTCTGCTGAGATTTACCTAGACAAGACACCAAAACCCTGTAGAAGCATCTTGGTACCATCCTCTATGTGCAGCAAAAAGAAACAACAATTTCCCCAAGAGGATAAATAAAGTACGTTATTATAATGAACCATAATCTCTGTATGCAAATACACAGCACTATTAGATCATGTAAAATGTGTAAATTGAAGTTCTTACTGGTTTGTACTGTTATTGTATATTTTGCACCATGATATAATGTTTACTTGTGGGGAGAGGTGATAAATAATAAATGAAAACATAAAATCCTTATTAACAAGTGACTGGCACCATGAAAAACCATATGGACACCAGACTGTTGATGTCAGACAGCTCGGTACTTTCTGTACAAAGGCTTTGCTTCTTCTTCTGCCATCACTGTTTTCAATTTGAAGTGTTTTGTCGCAGCTCGACGACTTTATGAAGTAGCTAGCACCAGCAGTTTAGTACACAGCTAGCTAGGCTAGCAGCATTAAAAGAAGTGAAACTGCTCTCACGATGTGATGACACTTTCAAAGTGAAATGACAACTAAGCAGTTTTAAAGCCAGTTTTGTTCTGGAACAGTAGACCTCTTTGTAACATTTAACATCCGTCCTCTAACCAGTGTTTTTAGTTAAACTATTAAAAGAGTTAGCTAGCGGCTAACTAGCTAATGTTAGCTAGTTGATTTAGTCACCAATGCTAACAGGCCGTCTGTTCAACAGGTCTCACTCACAACGACAATAATCCAGCAACAAGTTGTTGTCAATGTTTACTAAAAGTAAAACTGTTAACAAGTCACCTCACAGTCAATCTCGTTAGCTAGATGTGAAGCAGATTAAAGTTAAACGCCGATTGTTTCATTAACTTACCCGCGTCATTGTCGGAACTCATATTCTCCAGTATAACCAGGAGAAATCACCGGGAAAAAATGAATTAAGGTCACATCAATTCACAGATGACATTTTATAGGAGCTCCAGGACTGTGGTGCGAAATTAATCCGCTTGGTGTGAACTTCAGGAAACAACTTTCCCCGGTCTGCAGCTGCGGAAATCACGTCAACCTCCTTCCTGTTCTCAGATGCTTTTCTCCCAGTTTGGTTTTAATCATGACTGGTTTGATTCACTGGCGGCACATTTACACCAGTACTGTGTCTGGTTACAGTTTACTTTAGCTTTACTCGGAGTATTGTATCCGTGTATGTTACTTTTACTCCACTCCAGCTCAGAGGGAAATATTCAGAGGTGGGAAAAGTACACAAAAAGTGCAAAAGCTGCAGTTTTTGAGAAAAATGTTCTTATATGAGAAGTTTGGTTTATATTACTGTATTCCACACTAATATTTGGCATCTCTTACTTTGAGTTTTATGTCTTCCTGGCATAGTTTTATCTATTTTCTGTGTATTTTGTACTTCTTTAGCCTCTTTTTCATTTTGTAGTTTCTATTTAGTTATTTTGAAGCTCCTGCTAGTTTTACATTAGTTTTTAGTTGATTCACTGCTTTTTTTTTCAGCAACTTATTTTACTTATTTTATGTATTTAGGGGACGTGATACCTTGGGTCTCTTGGCCTGTATCCAGAAGGTCTGTTCAGATTTTTCAAAACTCAAGTTGTGGCTTGCCGTCACTACTCACAATGCTCTGCTAATCAGATTACGGAGAATCAGGTGCATATTAATCTTAACCACCTGGTTGTTCCTCATGGGGATCAGCAGCATCAGAATCAGACAAATCCACCTCCACCTCAGAGGTCTATTCAGTTATTAATACATATATATACTGCTGGGTGCACTGGGAATGTATGTATGAGAATGAAAAAATAAGGTGAGTAAAAGCATGCTTCTCAGTGACGACATCAAACTCTTCACAAAATGACCCATTGACTTCACATACACACGATCTACACGCTATCTATCCATCCACCTCAGGCCATAGGATCAGATGTCTTCGATGAATGACATGAATGCTGCATGGGAGGACGTCTCAGGTGAACACAGTGTCACAGTTACATGGCTGTGCCACACAAAGAGGTTTTCCCCCTGATGCATAGCAAAAAAATGTTGACAAAAATATCTGCCCAGACCAACAAGACCAAAAGGATGTCAACCAAAAACAAAGGTACAAAGGTTTTAATTTTGTTGTTTTAGTGGACCGTCATGGAATATTTTTTCTTTTTTATGGAATGATTTTGTTCATCCTGATGTTGCTTTTCCAAATTGATGAAATATTGCAGAAATCCTAATTTAATTGTGCGTCTATCATAGTGAAAAAGCAGCTATACATTTGCACCAGTATGACTCAAATGATAAGAACTAATTATTTTCACAGTTGTTATAATTGTTTTGAAATGTTCTTCTCAGAGAATTGAGCCAAAGTGAATGAGAAAAACTGTAAAAACAATATTTGTGTTGTTTTGTTGATTTTAGTCTTCTGATCATTTCTTTAATAGTTTTTATTCCTTTCTAGTCACACTGAATCTCTTTTTAGTTGTGTATCATAAAAGTACAACTTTACTCAAGGTGATGTAGGTTAGTGCTCTAAAATTGACTTTAAATGCAAAAGTACAATTGCGCCACAAGGTAATAGATTTCTGTGGATATCAATCTGACTGAGGTAGTGACAACTTGATGCTGTTGATAACATGTATATGAAATAAAATGTCAAAGATGACGAGAAAAGCATGAGCCACACTTGAAGTTATGAGTGGAATTTTTGAAATCAAAATATACATTTAAAAAAATGTGATAGTTTATACTGAAAAAGAAATGAAGGTGTTTTCTCTGCAAGGATACCATCTGCTGGAGGAATACATTCATTTTGAATACAGTACATACAATATATAATTATACACTTATTCTTGTTCCTAGATCGACTGCCAAAAGTAAAGTTTCATCATGACACTGACAGCATCACCCATTAGAAACTACCTAACAAACACTGCTCTCTCAGATGCAAATAACATCTCTTGAAAAGAAAATTAATCTGAAATACAAATCTACATTTTTCAAATGCACCCACAGTTTGATTTGCCAAAACTTGTCATCTGCAACCAAAAACCTTTAAGGAACTCTGAACTATTCTGCACATATGAAATATTGCAGCATTTCTGTCCAACAATGATTCGAAGTGTTCAATTACTCAACTGCAGCAGTTAAATTTGAGGCAGTTCGTATTAAACTGATACTTAGTAGTTTTTACTTTACTACTTATTTTATACCATTCATTAAAATAGAACTTACATCTTGAGGAAAAGGTTCATCACTTCCATAGTTTTTAAATCATTTATTAATCAATTTAATCAGTTGCAATCAGGTCAATGTACAAGAGGAAAATGGAAGAAATATGAATTAGACAGATAAAATGCTTGATTGTGAGCTTCGTCTACTTCCATAGTAAAAGTTGTGCGGATAATCTCCATATTAACTAACACATAGAAATTCATCGTGTAAACCTGCGTATTGTCTTTGCATGTACCTTCATGATATCAAGCAAGTTTTGTATAAAATGCTGGTGAAAGTCTTCAGAAAGAAAATGAATAAACCAGCCCTATATGCTGTTTAACAAAATACAGTTTCTCTGATAAAGTATTATAAATATTTTAAATATCTTTAAGTGGTATAAGCATGAAATGCTTTGAGTGGAGCAGAGGCACAGATTACTTGTACAACAAATATGGGATCAGTAACAAAAGCTCATCTGCTGAGAAACAGAACCCTACATTTCAGCAGGTAGTGTGTTTTGACAGCTTTCAGAGGTAACATCATGTACTACATAAAAGGGCTTTACAGTATTCAAAGCACCAGAACTTGAACGAGTTTTGGGCTCAAAAAACACGTTAAAAAAAGATGCAGCATCAAGTGGTGAGAGTAACATGTGTGAAACCTTGGCAAAGCTTTTAATTTCATTTGGTCCTACGTCACAGCCTTATCCTTCTTTACATATCCATGTCATGATCGCTGACACTCTGGCGAAGATAATCTTCATACAGCTTTTTCTAAAAAGAGACAACAGGTTAACATATAATGATGCAGTTTCTTTATTGCCGGTAACATTTCAGACGCAGTCGCACTGACACACAAACACGCACTCTACCTTCTTGGTCTTGACCACCTCCTGAACGTACTCCAGCTTCTCCTGCAGCTGCCTTTTCTGTTTGCTGGACAGAGTTGGTCGAGTTCTGCAAACATTTGAAGGGAAACAACTCAATGTACGAAGTTTTGTACTGAATGTACAGGACATTTTTTGTTTTAGCAACACTTCTGACCCATGCAGTCATGCATAGGATCCATTTCAGTATTGTTTAAGTATTGTGTTTGTTAAAACAATATACTAGGGATAGGCATTTCCTTTTAATATTTACTGAGAACTATTGGAAAAAT
>OMLM01008740.1:72983-83934 GCA_900302695.1 Helostoma temminkii
TAGGACAGTGGGTGTCTACACATTTCACAATTAATGTGGGACATCTTCATGTGTCTGAGCAACACATCAAACTAGATGTTTGTTTTAAAAGTAGCCACTTATTTACCACTTTATCTGACTGCTTGCAAATGTTAATTGTTTTTCCTCATGGTTGTATCAGCGCTTTTATACTAGACACTACCCACTATCTCTGGGGAATCTACAAACAAACTGCAGTGAATCTTCAGAGAACAAAAACACAGGAAGTGGATAATTCAATCTGAAAATCTCACCTTTGAACTCTTGAAGAGGTTTGAAGTGTGGATATAGATGAAGGGTTGCATTTCCCTAAAGAAATAACAGAACCAGATCAATCAGAAATAGTCAACATGTAAGCATGTGCTAAAATCTGTAAATCTCGAAAATCAAGCAATTAAAATTTTAACTTCAAATGAAAATAACAGATGCCAGAAATATATTAAAGACCAAGTTTTCTGTTTTTTTTTTCTTCCTAAACCAAATAAAGAGCAGCACTCACTGTGAGAGATTCTCTTTTGCGCCCACTTGTAACAAAGCTGAAGCCTTGTGTCTCAATAGCCACTCCAGTGCGTTGGATATGCTCTTCCACATACCTGTCCAAAACAAAAAAAAGAAAGAAAGAAAAAAAAAAAACAAGGAACCATGAAAAGGAATTTGTGTTAAACAGTTAAGTGATATGTACAATAATAAAAAGAAGACATGTTTCCATTTTACAAACTTCATTAAAACTATATTATTCAGTAAATTACACAGCAAAATCATTTAACTAGTTGTTGACAAATGTGCACAAATTTATTAATTTTTAAATCCTAGATCTTTGTCAAATATATTTACCAGTTGATGAAGGAGCTTTTCCCAGCAGAGTGGTTGCCCATCAGCATCACATTGATCTTTTTCCTGGGTGGGAGTAATTTCACGCCAACAGATTCAGCCACTGTGATCAACCCTGAGCAAGACAGAATATGTTTAGTGGTACAAACGTTGATTTGTTTGCATCTTATTTTCTTGATGAACCAGTTATTTGTTGTCAAAAACGTAGAGACAATTCATATCGATTCACAATCAATAGTGCAAAATAGTCTTCACATTATATAATTGAGAGAATTTATTTAATACATGACAAAGAAAAGCTACAAATTCTCATATCTAAGAAGCCTAAACATAGAGTTAAAGATGTTGCTCATTTTAAACTTATTATAAAGCTGAATATATATAAAAATAATGTTTCACTGCCTCACTTTATCACATTAATGATGAAAAGTATGAAAGCACTCCACTGAATTGGTTTCAGGTGTTGCAGGTAGCTGCTTTGCAGACGACTGCTCAACATGTCTGTGCAGTGTAATGTTCTCCATTTATCCCTGGTGGGTTTTTGCCTTTGACTACCATTAAATCAGATAACCGAGCAATAATCTTCTGAAGCTCTAAACGTGATTTAAATTATGACGAATTACTATTCTGGATTGAAACTGCTGTGGCACAGTGATGTGCACTTGCAGGGTAGCTAGTCAGAGCTTGCGACCCGCAAGCAACTCAACAGATGCTCCTTTTTAATGTGGGAAAGCAAAGATGACATTTTCAAAAGCTGATATACATCCATGATTTTATGTGGACCCAGGATTCCTGTGGACGCCCCTGGCAAAACTGCCTCAAACTAACGTTAGCATAACTCAACTAGCGTAGGGTTGAGGTGTAGCTGATAACTTAACTAGTTGGCATTAATGCTAAGTTAATTGAACTAGTGCAACGCAAGTCATATCACAAATCCTTGCAAGCTAACGGCTAGCCCCCCGCCCCGCCCGCAGTGCCAGTCAACCGTTAACCGTTAAGTACTGAGTTAGCTAGCTAGCTAGCTAAGTCCCGGTTAGTTAGCAAACTGCTTCCTAGCTTAAATTTAAGAAACCATCAAATAGGTAAAACAATTCGGGAGACCTTTCCATTGAGGACTTGACTACATCCATTTAGCTAACTACATGTCAGCCAACTCACCACTGTCGGGATCCGTGTAGAGTTGGTGACAGTCCCGCAAGATGCGCTCATCGCAGGACACGCCGCCAGATATCGTGTCGGCGTTCGCGGCACTTCGGCTCTTCATTTTCCCAGACATTGTTAGACAATGGTAATATATCGGACCGCAGGACAGACTTATTCAAGGGTGTATCGACTCTCTAACAGCTAACAAAGCCGGTTCGCCTTGTTTGAATCGCCCCGGTCTGTCGAAACACGGGGTCAGGACGTACAGCAGCCACGTCGTCAGCTTCAGCGTCTTGTGTCGCACAGACTCACGGGTAATGTAGTTCGCATGGCCACGTATATAACCAGTTTTCTAGCCCTTCGCAAGAGAAATTAACATACACACAAAAGAGGAACAGTTAAATAAAAATAGTAATAAAACATTTTTTAAAGATCTATGTATAATTGGATAAATGCACAACCGATTAAAACAATCCAGTGCCTGCAAAATCAGAGGTTTAGCAGCTACATGTGGTCAAACCTGTTAATTAATCAATTACAGAGAAATTGGATAATCCCAAAAACACAATGATTTATAAGCGATGATACTTTTTCACTTGTATTTTGGCTTTGCTTCTGTACCATGAGCAATATATTTTACTTTCCACACACCATTTAACACCTGCAATTACAATGCAATATATAATTTACACATTCTCAACCTTAGAACATACGTTCCTGCTGTCTGAATGAAAAGACATACATATTCAGTTGTGATTTTGTTTGTTAGATATTTGCATTTTATTTAGAAACTTTATGGCATGTCAAATGTATAAGTGCTCAATGTTTGAACATTTCCCATATATAGAGACAGCTGATGTTAAATATACTGCAAGACTATATTTGCTGTACATATGATAAAATAATCAGTGCACAAGGCTCACTCAATAAATAACAATGCTTTGCAGTTCCAGGTATTCCAGCATAATACACTTTATCAGATGTGTATCATCAAATTCAATCATCAAAGTAAATCAAAGTAAATACACCTGCTTACATACAGTAGCATCTCAGTGAAAAGGCTCTTTCAAATTCTATTATTTTGTATTCCTTTCTTTTCCTAATAACAGACCACATGAAGCAGAATTTTGTCACTGGTACGTTGCCAATTTAACGAGTTCAACTGAGGGGAAATTTTTATGGGACTTCTTCAACACTGTAACCCTGTAAATACTCCAGTGTTGTTGCTGAATGACCTGGACGTATCAGGTAATAGCATAGCAGGTGAAGATCTGAGACTTATTTAAGCTTGGTTGTTGTTGACTGATGTTTGATGGCTGAAGCGTCCACGTATTAGTGTTGTGAGATGACACATTTCGAAAAAAACTTAGAAAAACAGGCTGCAGAGTGTAAAGCGCGTTGTGTGTGGAGCTCAGGTACATCTTCATATTCCACTCACACATAGAGATCAAACAGCCTGCACCTTTTCATTCTGATTGCCCCTACTTTGCCACACTTGAATTAATGCAGTGCGTGTTATGCTGAGCAGCTCATTGTGCCGGGTTAATGTGGTCCTTGTTAACGCTGCATACATTAGCATAATTAGTGACAATATAAATAATGTGATTAGCGTTGTCTTTTGGTGAAGCGTGTCACTCACAAGGTACAGGCTGTGGTTCTGGTATAATGGTCTGAAACTGCGTAGTCACAGTGTTGTGGCACAGCTTTTATTATTAAGGCTGTGATAATCAATATATTTAAATTAGGGAGGTATAATTCAGGTTAGGAGTCATGCATCCTATAGAGAGCTTGTGTTTGTTTCATAATTTGTCAGGTCAGTTTTACATCCTTGGTTACCAGTGGGCTTTCCTCTCTTTGGCAACCAGCTCCAAAAAATGGGAATGACTGGCATAGAGGGCGAAAGACGAGTCAATATCAACCCACTGGACTTGTCCTGCATCATCGCCAGCTTGCAGTGGCAGCTCACTCACGCTGTTGCCTACAATGACAACAAAGATATCTCATTGTCCCATACAATACAGTGGCAGGTGCGATGACCTGGGCTTGGACATGAAACATGAGCTTCATCTAAATCACAAGTATAGACAAAAACAAAGTGCTTAAGCTAATGACACACAAACATTTATAACTTTTTGTGTCTTTACTAAACACGGAAAATAAACATTTAGATTGTTGGTAGTTCCTTGGATTTAGGAACTGGCTAAAACTCCTTCGGCAGCAGGAACAGGAATGATGTACAGGTGTTATCTGCAGCTGTTTGAGGTTATTAATGCCACAGGAACCTCAACCAGTTATTTAATCCAAGCGTTGTTACAGTTTTCACCCAGCACTGAATGTTCTATGGTTGTGATCAATGACGACATGAAAACTGTAGCTGTAGCTTAAGTGCACAGTGTTTGTGTGTACTGTGAAAATCAGATCATGTTTTATGACAATGAATCCAGAAAACTAGGTCACATACTTTTTCTTGACACTGTACATCCGAGAAAAAGCAACATTCCTTAAATGGTCTGCAAATTGTTGGAGTTGTTGTAGCATGAATTCCCATGCAATAAAGTGCAAAAATGTAAATATACTATAGTGGACCCAAGAGCTCAGTGAGCCGCAAGTACAAAAAAACAAAACAAAATGTAGAAGAAGACAAAACACATGCAAATGAAACACATGCAAATGAAAGACACCAAAATACCGGAAACATTTCTATCTGTAATATTTTAGCATGAAATCTGTGCTGTTTTACCATATGCCTGACTGGTCAAACTGGACAGATGTGCCCTGTAGTTTGTGTGTTTTGTCCATATTTTTTAAGCTGCAGTGCATCAAGCATTCAGGGATACCACAGAATCATTAACATGGAAAAAACGCTTCCCCATTATTGATACCTGATTCATCATGGAAGTTGACAGCAACTGTCTCCATCCATGCATTGTCAGTGTTTCTAGGATCATCCACATAGCCTTTATAGACCTGACGGAAAATAAAATATAAGTGTTTGTTAAATAAAAGTGACATTTTTTTCTTTATAAAAGTGATACTGTGTAACCTGCTGACCTGAAACCCAGATGATTCAAATAGCTGAGTGATGCGCTTGTGGATTTCAGCTCTCTCTGATGGCGGGACTGAAAGAGAGTTCATTGCTTCTTCTGAGAATTCCCGCTGCAGTGTGAGAGAAACCTGCTCCCCTGGATCTACCATCCCCTACAGCACAAGCACATGGACACACATGAAAAGGTAAGTGAAGATCCACGACTGCTTACATACCAAAAAACGCTTGACTTGTCTGTGAACTTATTTTGTGTTGCGCCTGATCATTTCTTAGTAGCTGTGAGCATAATGGCCGACACAACATAAAACATGGAAGAATGACAACAGATCAGTAAAAGAAATGTAATAGCTACCAACCCCAGGAACAGCCCATTCCCCACAGTCTTTCCTCTTGATGGACACAAACTGCAGGATAGGCTGTTTGGAGACTTCATGATATATCTTTGCTCCATTGGCATCTACCTTCCATCTGTCAGAGAGTGACACACGTCCTGTCATCAGGCACTCACAATAAAACTTCACAGTGCACAAACCTCTTGCTCTTTTTGACATGACAGGAATTCAGTGATAACACATTTTGGATAAACCTTAAATTGTCTGATGGTACTAAACAGAATAACAATTGAGGCTCAGCAGGTGTCTGGACAACACAGATGAGTAGAAAATTTTACCTGGTGACAATAGGATCTGCTGCGTGATTGGGTCCCCATCGTCCAAGCAAACCTCTACCACTCACCCCCGTTCGCCCACGAGGATTTCTAAATGAGTAAAAAGTGGATTTTGACACATCCAAGGATGCATTTGAGTGAAAGCTTAATTCTAATGCACAAACACAAATGAATGCCATTGAGAATAAATACTGAACTACATGTTTCTGCAATGCGAAAGCATTGGTAACACTGCAGCTCCCACTGGCAGTGGCTCTTTGCTGTCACATTTGGGTGTACAAACAAATAACTCAAAAAGAAAAAGAAGTTTTTGCTAACGCATTAGCCATCAGAATATCCAAGGTCTTAAAAGAGTAAAGTTACCCCAAAAAAGGACAGGACATGGTGGGAGATGTTGAGTATTAGGTTTTAATTCAGAGCCACCTTCAGGAGCGAGCATGGTAGCTGAGGGATACATCTTATGTGCAATTATCATGCTCTTCTTGAAGTTTCTTTCATTTTTTTTCCCGTTAACAAGATTTATGTTGGAATTTTTTCTCATCTGATTTGAGGGTCTAAGGGCAGAAGGTGCTGTTGTGCGGATTGTGAAGTCCCTTGAGGCAAACTTGTGATTTTTGAACCTAAGATATATAAATCTCAATTTTATGTAAAGTGTCTTTCCAATCTTCAAAGATAGAAAATTTATGTGATACCTCTTTTATAGTGAAGTTATTCCCTTTACTAATTAATGCAATCAAAATGTCAGGGAAAAATCCAGGTGAGAACAATTTCTCTTCATACACAGTAACTTACAATGGTTTTCCATCTTCCACTCTGTAGATGCCCTCAAAGCTTGTCCTGTCCACATTACCATCTACAGTGTTAAACTGTGGAGAGAAAGAGCTGGAAGCCAAGCAAACGTCATCACAAATGGGACAAATAAACTGCACACATTACACAAAATAAAAAATGTATAAATAATTCATCATGTAGAGCTAATTTTATCAAAGTGCAAATGACACCAGCTCCACAGCCGGTCTCCTAGCTACAATCAGCTGTTAGCAGCACTGCGGCGACATAAGCTACTTTCAGACGTGCACTGCAACCAGGAACATACAGACATTAACCCGAGGTTACCATGCATGCACACACATGCAGCCCTGCCTTTGGATGAAATACAGCAGCACAACTCTGCACAATGTCTGGGCCTGTTTCTCACAACATGGAGTTTAGCTATAATGTGAAGTGTGTTGAAAGTTTACTGGACTGATGTTTTAGCGTTTATACAGATGCCCAACGTTGTTTCTAGAGTATGTGTGTGTATTGTTGCATGTGTTCTGATGAAGAGATGGTAGTAACAACAACAGCTAGGCTTATGTCAAGCTGCAGTCTGTCTGGTGTGTGGCCGCAGCAGGCAGCTCCACCAGCTCAACCACTTGTTTAAAATGACAATTCACGCTTTGCACCTGCTGTTTTTATAAGGTTCAGTAGGTGGCAGGGTGGCGGGGTGTACGACAAAACTAACCTACAGTAAAACAACAGAATCTAGCCCAGAAACATGAAGTGGACTAGAACAGCTGAGACACAACACACCTGGTTTCATTTACATTTCATTTCCTAGAAAATGTGTACAAATATTATTGCAATACGTATGTGTTCCTTACCCAATATCAGGATCTGCCCACACTGGCTTGTCTGCTACTGTAGGGGCAGTGTAACTGACTGCATCATACTCAGGCCAGTCCTGACTCCAGTCCACCTTGTCATCAGGCACGGGACAACGCTTTATGTTGGATCCTGGATACTGGGCACATCTAGCTTTAATATGAAATGCTGTTGAGGGTGGCATTGTCCAGATACTGGTCGTGGAGAGGCTGCAGCAACTGGATGTGATGGTTCTGACAGTGTGGATGTTTCTGAGAGGGCGAGAGGATGAGCAGGAGATGGCCGGCCTACAGGGGGTGAAATATGAGACATGGAAAACATTCATGCCTTGTACTCCTGGTTTCTCTTGGAAAAATTTGCCTCTCTCAGGTAACAATAGCAGACAGCTTTAGATAGATATTGTTTTTTTGAAACACACATCAACTGTCTAAATGAACAATAACTTTGTTAATATATTTATTCGATTGTGTTTGACACTTCATATTAATATTATAGGACAATGAAACAATTCTGCACATACTGTGTTTGGTAAATCAGTATATTCTACAAAAGATGAGGGCAGATTGATCTCAATTATTGATAGTATCAATACAAAGTCCTGTTTTGACTACAGCCTTAACAGGATTGTTGCACCACATTCTGGACACATTCTTTGTGCCGCAATGTTTGCACAGTGATTATTGCTTCAGTTTGGAGAATTAACATGACAATGAACATTTTAGAATTGTCTAACTGCCTTGTAAGAAACTTGTAATTGAACAGTGAACAGAAAATGATCAGGAAGAGATGCTTCATGTTTGGCAAATCAATTGCAAATAAATATATAATCAGATTTAGCCAAATGTATTCGCCCAATAAATATGACATTTCTCTGTACTAATAGGCAGAAACTTAAGAATAAAAGGTGGCCTGTTGATGTTGGGTTTCATACATTGGCTCTATAGCTGGTATTCAATCGCAAACAAAATGTTTCAATTCTTATTATCATAAAAACAGGTAAATGGTTATGATTGAGATTGCTTTCAACTATATCCCCAGCACAAATGAGCATATAACTACGACTACATTGTATAAACGTGCTAGTTTAAAGCAGAAACTCTTTGACTTTTATAATGTAAATGTTTATGTTTCTGGTTGACTGGATTAAACTAACGCTGCTGTTCATACCTGAATCCGGAGGTGCAGACGGTACAAGGGAGTCCTAAGAGAGTGAGTGCCAGGCGAATCCGGCCGATCCAGTCTCGTCGGAGAAGGAACTGAACCATTGGCAGAAATCAATCAGCCACAATATGCAGTACACCTAGTAACCAGGAAGTGAACCGCCCTGCGTGATGACGTACGCGATGGCGCGTTGTTACGGGCGTTGCACTCGCTGCCATGGTAACCAGATTGCAGTAATTTTCGTTAAACAGTGACCGAACAGGTAAAAGTACTAGAACAATAGTGTAGAAATACTACGTTAGTCCTGCATTCAGTATAAGTAAAAAATATTATCTAAGTTAGATAATAGTTAAAGTATGTACAAGCATAAAATGTGTAGATATGAGTAAAGTACAAATACGTCAAAACTGTGCTGAATTACAGTTACTTTCCACAGCTGATTTTGTTTTTGTTAATGAAGAAAAATAGTATTTTGAATATTAATAAAATTATCAATGAGCGTTAGTGTATTGTAATTATAAATAAGTTCTTTATTAGACTGATAAAGTAAAATGAAAGCTGTGACAATTTCAGTGTTGCTCTGTAATATGTGGTTATTTATTGCTGCTTGTCTAATTATAATTAGGAGTTTTCAGATTTAGACTCTAGGGAATCAGACTGCCTGACATACTCAGGTTATTCTAGAGAACAAAATGCTGCACCTGGAGCCTTTTAATGCTTATAGGCAGGTCTGAAAACCAAACAATCCAGTTAAACAAAGGCATGTTTGTCTCAGCGTCAGTCAGTGACAGGAATGACTGCTAGTTGATTTACTGATTAAAGTTTATTCTGAGTATGCAACAACTCACATACATATTTTTTTATGCTTTGTAAGCTTGAGATAAAAACAGATTTTCAAACTTCACAAACCAAAATTTTATTCACAATAGAACAAAAAAAAACATGAAAAAAAATGTACTATTTATTTATTTATTTTTTTTAAAGGTAATTTTGTAATTTTTGCAACAGGTTCACCATGGTGCAGCATCCCTTCTTCTGTTAACAACAATCTGTTAAAGTCTAGGAACCAGTTGAGAACATTCTTGTATGATATAGGGTCTTCCCTCTCATATTTTCAAGATGTGCCAAACGTTTTCAGTTGGTGGAAGGTCTGGACTGCAGGCAGGCCAGTTCAGCATCCAGACCCTTCTACTATGAAGCCATGCTGTTGTCATAGATGCAGTATATGGTTGAGCATCGTCCTGCTGAAGTATAAAAAGGCCTTCCCTAAAAAGAAGTCATCTGGATGGAAGCATGTGCGGCACGAACGTATCTTTAGGCACTGATGGTTCATTTCCAGATGTACAGTGATGAGCGCTGATAACAAGCTGAAAGGTCCCTCTCCTCTTGAGTCCGGGGAATGCAACGCCAATGTTTTCCAAAAACAAATCATGACTTGTCTGAGCACAGAACAGTTTTAATTGAGCTTTGGCCCAGTGATGATGTTTATACATGGCTTCTTTTTTGCAGGATAGAGCTTTAACTTGCATTTTGGATGTCACAACAAACTATGTTGACAGACAGTGATTTCTGGAAGTATTTCTGAGCCTATACAGCTGTGTCCATCCCAGAATCATACCTGCATGGGCCCATAGATCACAGGTATCCAAATGCATTTTATCCTTGTCTCTTGTGCACAGAGATTTCTAGATTGTTAAATGTTCTTCCAGCTCTTGCGTGCTAGTAACGCTTACTGTACTTTTCCAGCCTTTTGTTGCCTCCATCCCAACATTTTTGAGACATGTTTCAACTTCAAAAAGCACCTCATTTGTTTCTTAAAATGGCGCATTTTGAGGTCTTTTTTTCAGAATTGCGACTTCAACTCACAATTCAGAGAAAAAAAATATGAATTCAGACTTTTTTCTTAAAAAAATTCGGAATATTTTGTTTCAACGTTTTTGAAATTAAAGTCAGAGAAAAAAGCCAAAATCCAAATATTTCTACGGCAGCCCTAACCCACAGTGTATCTTCTATACCGTAGTTAAACTTACATGTCAGAACTATGAGATTAAACTCAGAATTCAAACATTTTTTTTATTTTATCTATCTTTCTATCTATCTTCTATTATTCTTGTCACAACACGCAGCATGTAGCAGATTTCGCCACGCCCACTCGCGGCTGCTGCGTGTTTATTTCTCAGACCGCGCTCGTTTCGCTCTAACACTGGAGCAGATTAGGCGGTGCCTCTGGGTTGAACTGCGAACAACTGTTGCGACTCCGCCCGAGCCGGCCGCCCTGGCGATCACATCTAACGCACCAGCATTTACCGTAGTTTGGCACGCGCATTTACGCTCGGTGCTGCTACCAAATCTGCGCTCGCGCACGAAATCCGTTTACAGTCCGGTAGTAGAGGGGCCCTGCTCGGTACTTTTATCCGTTAATCAGTGTACTCGGTCGCTTT
>OMLM01008741.1:15238-27731 GCA_900302695.1 Helostoma temminkii
AGAGAGCATGGACCGGGTTTCATGACAAAGAGGAGAGATGGAAGTAAAGATGAAACAAAAGAAACTACAAAGGAGAACAAGATAAGTCAATGAGATACTGACAGAGAGCCTGTGAGACAGAGAGGAACATGACAGAGTGCAAATGAGGGTATGTGCTTGTATTAGTCATGTTGTGGGTATATAAATCTGTCTGCACTATGACACTGTGGGGATCTGCCTTCATTTTGGAGACAAAAAGCAAGCTGCCATCATGTGCATTATTCGACTGAGGAGCTGAAGTAAGGAAAGTGGAAGTGCTAGCACTTAGCAGGTGATATGGTTGGGATACGGTAAAAGAAAATTTATTTAGGTCAGTGTATACAATGGAAATACGATGGTGTGTGTGTGCATGTCTTTCATTGATCAGAGACGAGCAGCAGTGCAGCAATCAGCAAACTGACTTCAGATGACTAGAGGCGAGGAGCAGCAGGAAAGCCAGTTGTTGTTGCTGGTTGGATGCCGATGATAAAGACTTTAGCTCAATAAAAAAAAAATCTTTCGGTTGACATTAAAGGATTTTTATAACTCAAATCATCAGCCTAATTTCCTCCTCTTTATTTTCTACTCAGCTTCTCATTATCTTTATAAAGATAGATATCTACCAATCAACAATTTATCCTGCATAACAGCAGTTTTCTTTGTTAAATAAGTCATGATTTGGAGGAAACATAATTGCTGCCTGGTTAATATTCACTGGCAACATTTTCTTATGCAGCTACGAAAGTGTGAAGTCAAAGGGAGGTAGGTGTGATGGATGGTGGGGCATAAAAATTGCAGGCTTCACGTTCTGCTTCCCACAGGTTTGTGAGAAGGTAATACTGGATGACTGTTTTATGCCACTTAGTGGCAGAACCTGCTATGAATAAAGTGCTGACATAGTGGCACCTTTAATTATAATTAAACACAGCACAGCAATATGAAAAAATGTAAATTAAGAGTTGTTGTCTATAATGTACAAAAAATAGCGTATTCTGTTAAAGTTGATATTATGTAGGAGGGTGATACTGTCAGAATATCGGTGAAGCCAGAAACTGGTCAACTACAGTTCCCAATATGTTCAAACCTCAGTCTCAGTTTCTTTAAGAGAAGCTACTGGTGATGGTGACAGCATCATCCAGTCAGGATCACTTACCAAAATTCTCCCCACCCCAGATGTCCATAGCAGTGTCGTATTTGCCAAGGTGATTAAACCAGGACCTGTCAATCACAAAGAGCCCGCCTGCAATGATGGGAGTCCTGTCAAAGAAGAAACAAACATACTTAGAGGAATTTAGAAAAGACAAAGGGAAGAATGTGTTCAAGCAGATATTACACAGTTAGGTCCATAAGCATTTATAAAATATGTAAATTTAGATGCCACTACATCTAAAATCAAGATGCACTTAAAGATCAGACTGTCTGCTTTAATCTAAGAGTTTGGACAAAAAATGTACCTTGGTCATATAAGTGAATAACTACAGGTAGCTATTTTTATTCACCCAGTTTAGGCGGCTCATTAATATTTAAACAGCTGGCTGCTCAGCTACTCATTTGCCAGGTGTGTTATTTCCCTCTTTAGTTCATTAACACATGCTCTAGAGCTGAGCTGAGAGCTTTTAAGTGTTTCATTTGCATCTAACCTGAATCCAATTAAACATGTGCTTCATACGCTGATGGCAAAACAATCATCCAGTGTTTTTGACCTAAATTAATACTGGCAGCCTTCACTTCATTGCCCATCCATCCATACCAGCTGTCATTGGAGTAGTGGCAGGGTACACCCTGGACAGGTTGCCAGGCTATCTTAGCTGACGTACAGAGAGAGACAACCATTCACAATCACATCCACACTTATGGGCAATTTATAGTTACCAGTTGACCAAACTGCATGTCTTTGGTCTGTAGTAGGAAGCTGGAGTACCTGAAGAAAACCCAAGCAAGTACCGGAAAAACATGCATACTCCACAAACAAGGGCAAACTTGATGGAGGGGTGGAGTACAGAGCCAAGATGATACATGTACATCACCATTTAAATACTCACAGACCTAATTGGATGACGTTACTGCCATTTGTAATGATTTGTTGTGTGCAAAAGGAAACGTCACTGAAAATTCTAATTTCTCTGTTTTATTAGAATTTTCCTCCCGACCAATCCAATTAAAGTTTAAGTCAAGTCTGATCTTGTGTTGTCAGACTGAGACACTAACAATGACACTTATCTGATCAAAAAGCAAAAATACTTTTGTTCCTTTGTGTGTTTCCCAGATTAGAAGAAACGCGGTTACAAACACAGTCTGAATCTTGATCTGGGCAATATGACGAGTGAATATTTATCAAATACCCTTTGTTTTTCAGCAATTACCCTGCCATCACCATCAAATATCGCTCTGTGCATGTCTGTGATCGTGCGTCTGCGTGTCCGACTGTGTGCGCGAGTGAGGAAATTAAACGGCTCAAAACAGAATGAGACAATATTTGTGTGTTTGCGCTTTTCCATCTCTCTCGAGAAAAATACACAAGGGTTGTTTCAAGGCTTATCAGACACCACAACACTGCACAACAATGTGTGCTTATGTACATATTTGACTTTCCTTTATGGTGCATGGACAGATCTCATTATCTCATTGTGTTGGGGCAAACATTGGCAACCCTGTTTTGGTAAAGATTCATCTTGGTGAGGTTTAGTCCACATACTGAGCCTCTCATGTCAAATATAAAGTAAAACCAACCTGGAGGATACAGTTGAGAACTTCTACCAACTTTCCTCAGGCTTACGAAGCTGCCATGATGTGTAGTGAAGCTTTCTGACCTGACAAGACAGAAGTCCAGGTGGTCCTGTATGACTCAACATGCAGACTGGCAACCCTAGTGTGTTAGTGGTGAAGTGGTTTCACTAAAATATTATATATATATATTATTTTTTTCCAAGCAGTCCAATTAGAAAGTGGAGGAAAACCAATATTTTTGTGTTTCCAGTTTGTGTTTCCAGTCAGACATGGTGTCTCAGTCCAGCTTCAGCATGTTGACATTAGACACAAAAAAAACAGATATCCTGACAAACTTCGTCTCACTATATATATCTCCATAACACACATCCTCCACAAAAAAAAAATAATCAGGCAGTTAAATTGGCACAGTGTTAAATTCAGACTCCTGCCACCAATCTTATTAAAAAGGAACTACAGTGTATTAATTATCACTCCTGTGCTTTAGCCTCATTTGTTCATCTCTGAACAGCAAGTGGTTTGTCAGACACTGATGATTTGATTTTGTCTGAACTTATAGGAGATTGAGTTTTTAATCACAACCCAGCAGGGGGCGCTGCAGCAGTAACAGATCAAACATGTTTGTAGTACTGAGTGTTAGAGTTTCTCTACTGTGTTTCAATCTGATATGGTACAATAAAATAAGATACGATATACACAATGTCATGTGATACAATAAAAAACAGGGTTATTACTATACTGAGGCCTGGCTCTCCAGCCTTGGTCATCAACCATACACCCACCCTCCACCTTATTACCCACAACCTTATCCTGCAGTCTTTAATCCACAGTCTTACCCCTAGCCTCCACCCTATAACCCACAACCCTATTCCTAGCCACCACCATACATTGGAATTCATATTGTGTCACAGGCCCAATCAAAAAGACAAAAACACAGAGCAAAAAGCGACATTCAAAACACAGCAAAATATATTGTCTGGATTAAGACATGACATGGCAACCTACTTTCAACCTACTTTTTTAAATCGGGGAAGTCAGGGCAAAAGATCCCCACCAATTGTATCATATTGTATTGTATTGTATTGCACACTGACCAGCAGATCTGCTGTGAATTCTACTTATACAAAGTTATAATTTATCAGTTTTTAAGTTAAGTTAGGTAGAGTTCAGCGCTAAAAAGAAAATGAAAATGGTGGCAAAACATTTCATGAATATAATGTAGGCACAGATGTATTTTGGTGGAAAGTATTTTCATTCTCTGTAGGATGGCTAGAAGTGTCTGTACTGTATAGATCGAGTACAGACAGTCTTGAACATAGAAATATTCAGGCTGCATTTAGCAGCAATTAACACTCTCAAGCTTGAAAATGTGAAGCGAAGCATGCGGTTAAACTCCTAAGTCAAACTTCTTCTGACAAATTCTTAAGAACGTATTTATTTAACTTTTTCACTTCCCCTTCTTTTCTTAAATTTTACGTTTGTGTGTTTATTAGTATTCAGATTTGTTGCTGGCTATATGAGTGCCCTAAGTACATTTCATTTGTGTTGTATAATTTCATCATTTTAGGGTATTCTTGTCTACTGTGTGTGTCTCGATTCTGACTCCCCTGTGCAATTTGGGTATGTTTCAGTGACTCAGTGACTTCTTCACAATGTGACAAACTACACATGGGACATTGTTACTGTTGTGTTTCGTTATGTCACTTTCTAAAAGCATTGATCCAATTAAGTCACTTCATGCTGCGATAAATCAGCTGTGCCAAAGTAAAAAACAAGGACACGTCACACTACTCCTTTGTTTAGGCCGAGGCAACAGGTTTGTGAGCTGCATCTCTTGGCTCCATTCTGCTGTCACCATCTCTACCTACAGGCCGTAATTAACACGTTAAAGTGCATATAAATTACATTAAATGTCTGATTTTAAATGAATACACAGTTATGCATTTCAGAGATAATTTTTATGTGTTATTAGAGACAAATTACCAAACTTCCTATGTTTACACTCACTCCACCATCTGATAAAATAAACCAAAATGCAGGTTAATGACAAGAGAAGTGCTCTGAGATCAGTTACAGTAACATTTTAAACGTTTGAATATAACAAGCACACAATTAGTTTAAGTTTATGTTTAGCAGAGTTTAAACAGTCCTATTTCAGTCACAACAACAAAGCAGCTTCAGTCTGAAAATAAACGTATGACTGAGTCAAATAAATGCACAGCAGGATGCATGAAAGTGCAGCCAGGTGTGTATTGGTATTATATATATTCTGTACATGTTTGTACATGTGTGAATACACGTGTGTATTTGTTCATTACTTGATTGGCTGAGTCGGGTCAATCCGGTGAGCCCTCTGTTCTGGCGACAGCTGCTCCCACTTAAAATGGAGACTCCAATCAAAACCTGGGAGACACAGAGAACATGAGATATTTACTGAAAACATTCGCTACATGCTCAAAAAAAGGTAAACATACAAGGAAAGAAAGATAATATTAAGCTGTTGACATGATTCGCTTAACTGAAAACTGTAGCTAACTGTATTTTTTCTACATTTGCCTTCTGTCATTTATTTTCAACAAAGCAACTGTTTCTGTGTGTGTTGATGTACAAGCAAGTAAATGTGTGTGCATGTGTTGGCCTGCGTAGGTGTGTGTGTGTGTGAAGTCTGTGTGTGTGTGTGTGTGTGTGTGTGTGTGTGTGTGTGAAAAACTGAGAGCAGTGCACAGGGCTTTTGTCCACACTGACTGACAGGCTGCTGTTACCAGGAAAGGAAAAATGGAATAAATCTTAAGGCTTAAGGCTCATGAAAAAGGCTCATGAAAAACAAGATCGTCCATGATCTTAGGAGAGAAAAGTGGAAGACACAGTGTTGTGTACTATTCTGATGCACTGTAGTATCAGACTGTTTGATCAGTGTCAGCTTTATGGGGGGTGACCACAGCTAGTTTGCCATTGCTAGCAAGTTGAGCTGTTAGACCTTGTTCAGACTGCAGACTGCTTCTTTTGCATATCCAGATTTTTACCCAAATTACTATTTAAATCTATACAGAAAAAAAACTAACAACAACAACAAAAAAAAAAACTCTTTGAAAAGATTTTTTCAAAGGTGGAGGTGGCTTGAAATGTGATTCCAGTCAGATTTTCTCAGGTTAAACAAGCTGACTGTTGAAATCTGATTTCAAATGGTCTTTTGCATCCTTCTTTTTGCGACAAGAGGCAACGACAAAGTCAAACCCGGGGACAGAAGTGCATGAAATGCTGCTACCACAGATGGCTAAAAGCTAAAATACTTGCTAGTTGTTGTTGCAGGCAAAGCTGCCTGTGACTACAGCACCAAAATATGTACTGATATTCTTCGTCGCTGAGAATTTTCTTGTGCGACGGAGGACTTCTGCACTGCTGCTTGACAGGACTGTTGCTTGGGGATCCATTTTCCTTACACAGGTATGCGTAAGTTGTAATCAAAGCAACCCATGTATAATTGGTTGTAAAGCTAAGTTATGTCTGGTTATACAAATCCAATTTGAGCAATTGAAATGAATAGTGCGAACACTCTGCCTCTGCTGTGTTTCAGACTTGCCTGCAGTCTGAACATAGGCTTAGTGAAAGCTCCATGGAAGGAGATGCCACCGTACCTGTAGCAGCAAATCTGGGCCTGAATCTGGTGATGCAAAGTGGCCTTTCACCAAATGTGGCTCTTCACCAAAAATCTAAAGCTATGTACAGGTGATGGCCACCTGCATTCATTTCAGTGGTTTAGTTCTGCTCTTATCTTTACTAGCCCCAATTCCAACACGATCTTCTCAGGTTCAGTTAACTCTATAGTACACAAAAACCTCAAAGCAGTGGAAGAAAAACTCCACCACCAGCCAGAACTTTAGAAGTGTAGAGTATCTGCAGAGCAACGAGCACATACAGTACCAGCCACACACATACATGCTAAAAACAGCGAAGGGCCCTTAAGCAGCCTACAGAATGATTCAACTTACGGGGGAGATAATGCCAGCTTGGCTCCCTTGGGTAAGATGCAAGCATCTTGAAATTTTGTGACTTGAAGGGTGAGCTCTAAAAAATGTATGTTTTATTTTATTTTCTGTAATTAAGGTTCCTGAAAAAAGGATAAATGTGTTAATGCTGTGCGTTTATTCGCTTATTACATTCCGTTTTCCAAATCCACGCTGCACTAACACAATCCTGTGTCTATTCCTGCTGTGGTCTTCCATGCATTTGAATTACATTTACACAGCCACTTACACAGTCATTTCTTTTGAGGATGGTTTATGGAAAGTCAGAAAGCCAAAACAGAAGCGATCCTCCTCCGTTGCCCTGTTATTATGTATGTGACTTGGGAAGTTGTGGTACACACTGGTAAACAGAGCTCCCCTGAAAGCCAGTGTGCATTTTGAACTTTGGCCTGTGGCACCAGCTTTGCATAGGCTTTAATGAATCCAGCTTTATGGTAATGGTTGTTTGTTATTATTTGACTGAAAAGTCATTAGTGAACTGAATTCTGCTGGTTGCTTTGTTAACCCACAAATGCTACAAATACCACTTTACAGAAACCTGATAAGTGCGTTGAATGTGGCACTGTGGATTTAATGTTGGAAGAATTTGACCACTACGGTGCCAAAGTTTGCTTCCAACTGTCCAGAAATAGCTAACGATTCACCACGATGGCAGCTGAGACTGTGTTTGCAGCCATCTGCCTGCTGGGTAGAATCTGGAGGTGATAAATTTGCTCTGATATAAATATGTCAGGCCATTTTTATTTATGGTTTTGTATCAAAAATAAGATCAGTTCAAAGAAAACACTTCCTTGGGGATCCTGCAGGAGACGAAAGGCACAAGTCATTTTTCACAATGTGCTTCAAAAAGTCATCGTGACGGGCTTCGTCATGTTCGAGAACCCTAATGAGATTCTCTATGTCTTCAGAGTGTAGATGACAGAAAGTGTTTCCCTACCTCCACGCAGATCAGCAGAAGCTGCTACATATGCAAAAGTGTCCATGTTGATGATGTCGATGACTGGGCTCACCACTCGGGTTGGATCCTGGACATAAACACAACAAATTCATGTTGGGTCAGGATTATACAAGAAATAAAAATAGCATAAACTAAAAAACAAAGTTAAAAGAAGAAAGTGAAAGCTCTAATAAAGAAATAATAGAAAGAGAAAATGAGAGACCAAATAAGGTGAATGTGTTCCCGTGTGAAGATCATTCAATTGAATTCCAGTAAATTAAATTTTTTGTAATATGTGAGCATGAAACAGGCTGTGTATTCCAAGGTCATTATATTACACTGCATTAAAATCATTTCTGTCATTCAGCAACGATCATGCGCACAGCACATTCAGTGAGGTGAGAGTGACCTCTACCTCTGTTCACTTCAATTCATTTTCATTTTATTCACTTCACTGGAATTAATGTCGGACTACCGAGTCATCTGAATCGAAGAAATACTGAAAACTATTTCAAATAAAAGGATAAGTCATCAAGAACGACCAGAGAAGTGAATAACGCAGTGAATACAGAGTCGAAGCATGTAAACGCATGAGGACAATAAAATTTAAGTCTAAGAGGTTTTGCAGCATAAAGAGGGAAAGTCTGAACTGATGACTCAAGGGCTTTATGACCGTTTGGTGCTTGATGGGAAGTGATTGTAAGATACTTTAGATATTTTGGTGCCTTTTAAGAAAAAATGGGGAAAAATGGGCACAGAGGAGCTAAGGAATTTTAATCTGGGAATTTCTCACTTTTAACCTGGACTCTACATAATGTATGACACATAGTGAAAAACGTTTGAGGCGTTTGAAGTGACAGGCAAAAGAAGACAAACAAGTTAAGATGGTAGCCATTAATATTTTTCACTGCAATTTTTTTCACAAAACTGTAATTGTCTTCAGATGCCACTCAAGCTTCTATCTGAATTAACAATGCACCACAAAGCTGGCTGCATTCTGACTCACTCAAAAAGTGTCATTTGTAGGATTAAATTATTATTATTAATATCAAATATGCAAATCACTTTAGCACAACCTAAAACCCCAAAACTATGAATTATTAGATTTGGATACTGAAAAGTATATTTATATGCACCTAAACTGCAACTACAATTTTGTTTGGTCACAAATGTAATTCTATCCTAATAATAGCATAATATTACATATCTATACAACATATACATATTACAACATATTTCTTAAATGAAGCCCTACATTTTGTTAGTGGGCATATAAAGCATAGGACTGACAAAACACAGAGCAGAGTTTCTCCACAGTGTCATGTGAGTTTGGGTTTAGGCAAGAAAAGCACTTTGGTAAAAGCAATAGTTTGTGTGTTTGTTTTTTTTTAATATGTAGTGACACATGTTTAAAGTAGATTGTTTTACAGTTTTCCCTCATCTTAACCCAGTGTTGTGGGTGCCTGAACCCAACCATGTTACTAACGCTGCAGTCACAAAACTGGATGTTGTACTGCAGGACTGAATATTTTTGTTCTTTGTTCTAAATGTTCTAAAGTTCTATGCACATTTGATGGATATGTTAAGCATCAGCATATTTGTGACAACTCGCCATTATATAAATAGGAAAAGTTTTTATCTGCGTTCACCATAAAAGTGTATTTGTGACCCATTCGTGATTGTACAAAAGTACAGGGACATGTAGTTACACGACACATGCTGGAACCAGTCAGCTACCAGTGGGTTGTGTGCAGTATTTACGTTTTTGTTCATGTAAGACTTCAACATAAAAGAAGTGTCAATTACTAAAAAGTAAAGGTTTAGTAGGTGTAGTTAGAAACTTTCCCCTGCCTCCAGCTTTTACACTACCTGGGCCTGGGCCTGACACAAGACATAAAATATACTGTGTGTGAATTCAATGTTTTAAAAAGAATAGCTGAGCTATACCTATTAACTACATAAGTGAACCAATATAACTATATATATACCACAAGCAGGTTAAAGGTCGAACAACTTGATGTGTTACCTGGCAAACATTTTAAATGTGGTTCAGTGCGCTTTAAATAAATTACAAAAGTAATGTTAAATAATTGTAATCGACCAATAAGACGGCATACTGTTTGCAAAATGTTAAATTATAAGATTTTAAATGATCAAGACATTACACAGATTGTGTAAACCAGGGGAATATTAAGTACTGACAAAGCAGTATGCCCCTACCCTGTTTAATCATCCATAAGGCCATAACACGCTTATGGATCTAGCTTAGTTACTGCCTCCCTAACCCTTGTAAAAGTGAGCTGGTGAGAACTGGACTTGCACTTAATTTCACTCATATTTCTACCTCGATGGCACCATTTGCTCTTTACAAGGATAAAAGTACAAACACACACACACGAGTGCCAGACTTAAGCTCCCTGTTAAATCATGGAGTGTCCTGCTATTAGTTTGGTCAAACGGCTGGATGCATCTTCAGTCAGTGATATTACAGAGCAGGTGGAGCGGTTCTGGACCATTAGCTGCGGGGTCAGTGCAAGGGGATGCAGGCTGCATCTCTCCATAGCTCCAGAGACATTACAAAGCACTGCGTCTGCCTTAATAGCTGTTAGGGTAATGACACTGTGCAGCACTCAGGGTGAAACATTCGCGACATTACTGTTGTAATTGGATGAGTGTTATTTTCAAATCACTCGGGAGCAGTTTCTTAATTTCAGCCATTTCTTCTTTTTTGCACACGATTTCGAATGAGACCATTTGATGAGACAAAGAAAACTGACCTCAGAATATCTGGCATCATCACTCGTCATGCATCTGTCCTGCATTAGTGTAGTATTAGTGTGACGCACAGTTCTTTACTGCACATTATGCAGTTTAACCACATGAAAACACAGGGGCAGACTTTCCACTTTAATATACAAATGACTCCACATCAGTACAAGTGCCTTGAAGCAGCAGTAGTAGTTTTAAACTGCTCTTAGTTTGTCTGGTGCATTTGTAGCATTAGCGACTTCTACCTGTTTTTGTTGCTAGTGTATCATCATCGTTGTTGGTTCCTATTTTGGCCAGGACACAAGACTCTTTAGAATTTCTTAGTGATTTGCTCCAAAGTCTGTACTGCATTTTGTACTTTTCTATATGTTGTATTATTTAAGAAAGGCAGAGTTTGCTGTAGTTCTGGCACATATAGTGCTGTGCTCCCTGTCTGCTGCTGCAAATAGACTGTCAATAAGGTTTGTCTTTCTGTAGGTGGCGTTCTTCTGTCTACACATAAACATAGATCATCTCACTTCACTACCTACAGTACTTCGACTGTGGACCATTTACACTATTAATGTGTGTGTTTTTAGTTCTCTGCTCTCTGACTCTCTGGGGAACCTTCTGCAATGATCCCACACTACAACTTCACAAGTGAATATGGAAGCCACTAAACACATCCCATTTTCTATCTGCTCTTGTGAATGATATCAATTGTGTTTTGACTAGTAACAAACTTTACTTTAAAATTCACTAAAAAAATTTAGCAAATAGAATAAATAAAAGAGGGCAGGATTCTAGGTATTGAGTGTTTTATATTGAAAACACTCAGTACTGTACCACATCAATTATTATAAATAATTATTAATTTATACAATTTTCTCAAATGCCTGTCTTTGAGTCTGATAGCTAAATTGCTGTATGATAATTGTTTTGCCATTAAGAATGAACATCTAGCAGCACATCACATAGATCTTAATCAAGGATCACTGTCAAAACCTCATGGGAACCATTTCTATGTACTAGAACCACATGTAGTTAACATAAATGTAGCTTCAAATGTGAATAAGAATATAAAGTTTTAATAAAAGCTGAGAAAATACATTGAGAAATGGAAGCAGACCAGAAGTTAACCTGGACTTTATCCCTCTATATCAACCAGACAGACAGTTATTGTGATGGGAACAGAACTTTATGTTGGTTTGAGCTCCACCTCTGTGTATGTGTGCTTACCTGGATCAATACTTCATACATTTAAATATAAATATTTGACTATAAAGTGAGTGGACAGACAGTGATGGATGGCTCTACACACACACTCAAACCATGGGCATGAATATGGATAATGTTGGTATAGGAGCATCAGGCTCTGTGGTGGTTTTACTTATTGATTGTTGCTCTATGGATGGAGATCAGAGGTCTTTAATATCAGCAAAAACAACTGTGGGCTTGATGCACTGTCAGAGGAGGAGACAGGTGAGAAAATGAAAAGACTGGAAGGTGAAGAAAGGGAGAAAAGGGGAAGGGGAGGGTGAAAAAGAGGAGAGTGTAGAAGAGAGTGAGTGAGATTAGAAGAGACAAGGCAGAGTGAAAGAAAAGGCAATAAAAAGGAAATGAGAAGTAAAAGAGAGGAAGTGACAAAACTGACATAAGAGGAGGAAGGAAAAATAGATAGAAAACAGGAAAATGTGCATTATAAAAGAAGAGTGAAAGGGTGTGGGAGAAGAGAAAAGAAAGGAGGAATAGAGTAAAGATCAATGAAGGTTAGAGTGTGTGAGAAGAGTAGTGAGAGAACATTTCAAGGGCAGGAATGCAAATAAGGGGTTAAAGAGGAAGACAGGAGGGAGAGATGGAAAAGAAGATCAAGGGGGGGTGAGAGAAATGGAGGAGACAAGAGATGAAGATGAGAGGAAAGAGTATGCATTAGAAGAAAACACAAGAAATATCAAATGAGGATAATGTGAAGGTAAGAGGTTGGAGTGGATACAGAGAGAGAAGAAAATCAAAGTTAAGGAGCAAGAGATAAGTGAAG
>OMLM01008741.1:30589-47843 GCA_900302695.1 Helostoma temminkii
ACATAAACTGGACTAACACAAACACACACAATGAGAAAAGGGGACGCACATTTACTCAGATACACACATACAGTGCAGAGCAGGCTGACTTTGTGCAGAGGAAAGTGTTAATCTACATCAATAACTCTTAACTATCTCCACTTGTAGCAGCTGTGTCTGTGTGTGCTGTGGTACTATAATGCTTGTGAGGAGCAGCTATGTGTTTTGTCTGGTGCTCACTTTGCACAAAAGGGTGGTTTGAGAATAAAGTTCAGGGAATTCTGTGAGGAAACTAGGTGGTGTGATGTTTCATGTGACCACAGCATGATCACCTGAACGCAGCATGAAAAGCCTGATGTCAGAGAGGTGAGACTAATGAGGGTAATGGAGTGCACTTTGGTGCTGCACAACACACTGAACTTGTTTGCACACATGAACTGTGACATAAATAGTTGTCTGAAGATGACATAAGAGCTGAAACCTTCATTATTTTATATGTGGCCAGTCACTACAGGAAATGGCCCTGAAGGTTTGATTAATAATTTCTGGAAATTACAAAACTGGTTGGACATCCCCCTCCAGCTTTGACAAGGAAAAGAAAGGTGTGGGTTTCAAATACTGAGATATACTGATATATTGATTGGTATTTGGTTATGGGGTTATAGGAACAGTCTATAAAAAATAATTTGAGAATTCATTCATCATGTAAGTTGTGGTCACTTTGGAATTGAAGTACAGCACACAACGGTCAACACTGACAGCTGAGGAGTCAACTTTACCCTACACGTTTCATTCACCCCACCTAAAACAGAGTGGCAAGGGGTAGGGCTGAAAATATTCCCCTAGGAAATGAGACCCCCTCCCACTATACTGGTATACGTCATTATGCATTGTAACTAGCTGCTATGTAATATATGTGACGAGTGTTTACAGCTTCCAAAATACCATTGTCAACAGTGATAATCTCCATCGTGTGGATTATAGGCATGGATTATAGACGTGTGGATTTTTTTGTTCGTCTGCCAAAAAACAGATAGTTGCAATAAGCACAGAACTGAAAAGCGCTGTTTATTTACGACATCATTTATCAGTGGTTGTTACCACGAGAAAACAAAGCAGACTAATGCAAAGACATCAGACGTGTGGTAAAAAAGTTTAGCAAATTTGCTGCTTTTGGTCATTAGTTAATTTTTTAGACTTGATATGGTGTCAGGTCACATGACATAAAAATATGTAAATGTGTGAGACTGTCGTGCACATCAGCAGTAATCATGGAAAGTTAACACTAGAAAACTGATTTTATGGGACTAGCCCTAAGAGTGACTCAGAAGTGATTAGGGCTGCATTGTCCTATCTGGAATAGAGATAAGATTTCAAATAAGGGAGGGGGCTCGGGTTTAGACCCATGGGCCTGGTCAGGCACAGTCCAAATAAATCACCTTAAGCCACTACCCTGGGCAGAACCCATCACCTGGATAGTGGTGGGATCATGGTCAAATATCTTTATAGGCTGGTGTTAAACTTCAGTGAATAAGACACTCGATCTGCATGCTCAGTATGTTCCCTACAATGACAGCATACTGCACTGTGTAATCTATTTCCGTGTTGTGCAAAAAGCCTCTTCGCAGCTCTGAAGTTCTCCCACATGCTGCATGTTTAGCTGTTTATTTTGGATGCACAAATGGAACAATTGTTTTGTTATGCGGCTCCCACTCAAGATGGTGAAGAGGCAAACACACACGCTGTGTTTATCCCAAAGATGTATGAATCTGTGTCATGGATAAAAAACTAAATAAAGGTACATTTGTCCAGATCAGGTTCAGTACATGGTTCATCCACCTATTATATAAGCTGCTTATCATGTTAAAGATTGCATGATTGGCTGCAGCTGATCCCAGCTGCCACTAATATATAGAGGTATGCCCAAACACAGACAACTGAGTCACCAAAATTGTGTGAGGACACTCATGCAGCCAAACTTCTAGGTCCTTCCTGTGTGAGGTGGCACAACTCGTCCACTGTGCTGCCAAGTAATCTATAGATACTACAAAATGACCATGCTGGTTATGCTGGTTGGATTTAACATAAGTACAGTAAAACTGTCCTGCACACCTTTAACTACACACTGTTGGAAATCACACCCACACGCAGTCTTGTGCTTCTCTCAGACAGAAATATCTTTTATATACTCTTTCTTAAAAACCATAACCCTAACCCTTTTCACCATTAGCCTCATTTTTTTGGCATGGTTAACATTAAACATGCCATGTTTTTAACTTGAGCTCTTTGCTCTGACAACAAGTTTGCTAAATGCCTGAAAACAGACAGGTGAAGTGATGTGATAGCAATGTCTCAATCAGAAACGGACCAGATTGATATTTTGTTAGGGACTAGATTGAATTGTCTTTTCAGACCAGAGTGACACTTGACTATGTTGGGTCTAAATGGAACCTTTCAGATCAATCTGGGTCTGGTGGGATTGAAACAAAGCCACAGAAGCAGACACATTGTTGGGGTGAAATTTGCCTTTAGTCAGCCTGAATGCAGCCCTGAGTTACACTAAGGTAAAGGTTCGGGGAATGAATAATGTCTGTTATGGGCCTCAAACGCATATAAGGATAAATGTGTGCTGAATGCCACCAAGAAGATATACAATATCAGCCTGGTGAGTTTTTATGGGCATTAAAAAGACAATCAAGTCAGGAGGCCTGAAGCCATAAACCATTAACTAGCTGAACTGATGAACCCTGCCTCTGTGTGGATGTGTGTGTGTGTTTGTCAGTGTGTGATCAGCATGACTGTGCTATAATGAAATCCTTCAGTGACAGCATGTAGGACAAGTGTTCCTGTTGTTATAAAGAGAGAGAGAGAGGTGTGTGCGGAGGGAAAGCAAAGACCATAAAAACAAGAAGCAGAGTGAGCTGGAAATAAAGAAAATATAAAAGATGAGAAAAGGAAGTGTGACACATGCGAGAGCAAGACAGAGAGGACAGAAGACAGATCCCTTAGTGGAGACTTTTGAGACTTTTCAAATGATACAGCTTCGATGAGCCAACAACAAGAACGTTAGAAGTGGTTTCTGATTTACTGGGCCCCAGTAAAAATGGTGCAGGTGCAGCAGGACATCTTGAGACTGGAGACATCTGAAAATGTCTCAGTGTCTCTCCTTGCAGGAGGATTGTGATGAGGTTAGTTTACAGTGTGAACCGCCCAGAGGAGATGACTCAAATAACAGTGTTATTGTGAAGGTCCAAGTGAAGCTGCATTTGCTCCTTTGCTATAGACGTCTTTCACCAGTGGCACCATTGAACTGTGAAAGCAAAAGTTATTTGCTCAAATGGCTTTCAATTTTGTGTTTCAGTAGTACGTAAAAAGACTGTTGGAATGGTGTCAACACAAGGTAAATCTTACATTTCAGGTGCTACATGCAGTTTTCAAAGAACGAGTGGGTTTTCATTTTTTATATCCAGACATCAGACACGACAGAGAAAACATGCCCATGCATCAGAAGTGGAAACTACAGCCAGGCAGAGGGGAAATAAATTTTTCATCGTAATTCTTCATCCTAGCATCGTGTTAGTATTTTATTCTTTATATGAATCCAAATCAGCTACCACAAAGTCATTGCTCAGTTTTCATTTAGTTCACGTAAGATAAAAAATAAAGCTTTAATGTGACTTGAATGTATCTGGTCTTTCTGCTCTCCAGTCTTAGTTGTCATGGCTCATCCACATACACTGAAACCCACCAATAATGAGGTTTGGTCAGTCAGCACTAGCAAATGCAGCATGTGACAATAATTCCATTTAATGATCAACATCCATCCATCCATCTATCCATGTATCCATCCACTCCATCCATCCATCCACCCATCCATCCATCCGATCCATCCATCCATCATCAACCACTTATCCAGAGTCAGATGCTGGTGCCATTCAGCAAACTAGTCCAGACGTCCTTCTTCCAGCTCTCCCTGGGGGGTTCCCATATGTTCCCAGGCCAGATGAGATATGTAATCCCTCCAGCATGTTCTGGGTCAGCCCTGTGTTCTCCTCCCAGTTGGATGTGCCTGCTATACCTCTAATAGAAGGCGCCCACCCTAATTAGATGCCTTATACAGTTAAGTAGCTCCTACAGTAGGGCAGACGCTTCCCCAATCTGACCCCGAGATACTTTAACTCTTAACTGGCTTCTGAGCCAACGTGGAACATCTGCAGAGGAATTAGATGAGTCTTTCTCCAGCCCTTAAGGATCCATTTAGTTGCCAGAGAGCTTGTGACCTCACTGCAAGACGTCAAGCTGTCAAGCTGTCATATTCATTTGTGTATATCACTCATTTGTAATTTATATTTAAGAGCATGAAAGGAGCTCCAAATGGATTATATAGAAAAATTATAAGCATAGCCATGACTGCATTAACTATTGAAACGAGAAACAACGTCAGGCATTAAATTTCCACTGGTTCTCATTGGTGATTTTAGAAAGGAATTTATTGTATAGTATTATAGTTTTGAAGCATTTCCTCAGATTTTCTGGCATTTTACAAAGGAAGAACCTTCTGTGATGTCTCGTTTTTGATACATGGCATGTTAAGCTTAGACTTGTGGAAGACAATTGCTCTCAGCAACATTTCTTTTATGACAGTCTGTAACTCTGTCTGCCTCTCTGGGCTCAATTTCAGTAGAAGCGTCTGTCACTTCAGCTCAATTTCTGCAATTCCATACGTGGCCGGAGATGAATGAATCAATTTCACTTCAGTGACTGACAGACTGAGAGTGTGTGTTTGTTTTAAGGGAGGATGAAAGGACCAGAGATATTTTATTAGATTAATTTGTACACACCTACACTGTAACACTGACGGATGCAGGCACACCGTCACACGAAACAAACGCACATGCACAGTCAAAGACATGCACACAAACACATAATAGCTGCTGTACCTTCTCTCTTGTGGTTGCGAAGACATTTGACTTTTGGCAGTTTGGTGAGAAGCTGACAGTCACTTTCTGAAATAAATAAGTAAACAGAGCATGAATTCAATGAATGGAATTCAGACTAGATATTTGATTGTATGATATGCATTATACAATATGTCTTTATATGGTAATTTCTGCAGGGAAATCAGCAGCTTGTTGAGAAGCTTGGCAGCTACAGGATGACAATTCAAAGCCTTCAGTTTGACAATTCAGAGAATTTATTCAGCTGTGTGCTCCCCATTGAATCTTTGAGTCATACTAATATATTATTTTACCTGTTGCAATACATGCTCAATAAATGCAGTACTCTGGTGCAAAGTGTCAAAATGAAAACAAAGACAAGGAAAAGGGAGAAAATATGTGACATTTATAGATATTGCCAGTACTTAAAACAATAAAGGTGTAAAAAGAAGCAGTACATTAAAAAGAGATGAACACATTTTATTAAAAGAAATCATGTTCAATCAATAAGTGGATGTTTCCCATCCACCGATTTATTCATGTTGACTCAATATTAACACTAAGTCCCGTATTGATTTTGTATTATTGTGTGAAAATAAACATCATGTGGCCCAAACCTAGCCACTAAATAGCTAAGCTAACGTTAGAAAACATCATGTACATACTGCAGAGGAAGAGCCAATGTTAACACTGACACTAAAGGTTTTCTGTTTTTTCAGAATACCTTGTTAAATACCATAAAAAAAGAGGTGAAAACACCTATAGTCAGTTTTCTTTTTAGTTTAGTTAAACTGAGAAATATACACTAACAGTCAAAAGTCGTGACACACACAGAAATGCCGTGTTTTTTATAAAAATCTGATTTTGCAAAATGTAGACATTGATATTGTATTGTATTGTATTCTTCAGTTATTTTAAAAAATATTTGGAAATAACTATTTTTATTACATTTTTAATTAAAATTATGTAATACATTACATTAACAGTATTACTGTTATTATAGTATTATTAACTAATAAACTAAAGAAAGTATGGGTGTGGGCCAATTCATACTTTGTGTATCAGCTATGGCATCATGACATAAATTTCATCACATCTCCAGTCTGTGAGTATCCAGATGGACGTCTGTGTGCAGGTCAAACATGTCCATAAAGCCAGTAAACTAACTGCATATGTGCCATAAACATAAAGTAGATTCTAGTTTGATAAATCCTACATATGTACTTTTTATTTCAACATCATTAACGTTGTTCTTGTGAAGCGGGTACACTTTTGTTTTTAATTTTTTTATTCTAGATCTGTGCTACTGTCCAGGGTCGCCATGATGGTTTGTAGCATGTATGTGAAAATATCATGTCCGTGTATGATCAATTACAGTATGAATAAAACTGTGTGTGTGAATGCTGCGTGTATTGATCTCTTGGCAAACATGCAGAAAACATATTTGGTTTCAATGATTAGTTTCTCTCAGGTTTTATCTACTGTAATTCATATTTAATTCTTTCTGTTCCCTTCCTATGGGGTCATGAAATGAACAACTATAAATATGGTCTAGAGGAAAAAAAACTCCTAAAAGTCTGAAAGAGTCAGAAGCCCTATCAGAGCCCTTTGACCTAGAATGGACGCCTGGTCGCTCTCCTCTCCAGTGAACCTCTCCTTTCAAGTGAGAACGCTTTGTGACAAAAGGAAAGAAATGTCCAGAAATGTTTTGACCCATAATGAGGTTTAATTCTTAAAAAATGTCATCCATGTTCAGTCAGCACATTTCACCCATATAATTTCCCCATTGTGGAACTAATAAAGGTTTTCTTATCTTATGTAGGACATTGATACGTTTATTTATTTCGCTGGTGTGGCTGTCATGTGCTCATGTGATGCTCTGAAACTAATATGAGCCCACAAACATAAAAACGTACAGTATTAGTCGCGTTCAGCTAAATACTAATGCAGGACGAGGGTGGTGGTGGTGGTGAACTTTAGCATTGACATATGCAGACTAAATGAGGGCCGAATGTTTATGGACGAGACTATGTGACAGACATTTACACTAACAAGAGCCTGTTCACTATTATTGAACAGAATGATGATTTAAACAGCAGCACTTCAAGTGAAACACAGTGGAAGAGATCAACGTCTTCATAAAAGTAAAATTTTCATTTGTTAAAACAAAACATATTTGTGTTTAGTTGTAAACTCGAAGGTAAAAAATGGAGGCTAAATAAAACAGAAGCAGAATGTTATTAATGACTAAGGCTAGAAAGATGAGATGTGAATGCTTTAAAATGACAAATGTTGTGTGGGAGGAAAGGAAATGAACGTCTGTAGATCAGTTGTAGGGCAAAATGCCTCTACCTAGTGCACATATACATTATCATTAACACTGTTTATCCTATTGTTGCTCATTTTGGACATACTTGCTGTTTACTTGCGTTTATCAGTCTCCACTGCTGATTGCATCTTTCCCATTGCCGCCTCTCTGCTGCCGTGTTTCTCTCATCCTTGATCATTTCTTCATAATCTGAATCTGAAGCTATTTTACCTTGATTACACAGATTTTCATTTCTGGAGTTGTGCATCCGGGACCATCTGCCCTGACTGGCTGTCAGGTTGGTGGCTCAGCAGGTGTCACTGATTATGGCATGTTGGAAATAATCATCGGCAGGTATTTATCAAGCCACCAGGCACAGAATGCATATTCTGAAAACTTCAATTTGCCTTAATGGAAAAACAGGAAGTTGTGTTTTCCCGTCATTGTTGCCGAATACAAATCAAAGCTAAAGTATGCAGCCAGAGGACAGGTGAAGAACGAATGAGTCGCTGTTGATAGGTTAATATGTGATGCTGCTATACACATGCACTGCTAATGCTAACGTGCGTCATGTAGGAGTTTTGTTGTGTTTTCTCTAAGTTTGTGAATAAACTTTGTGTAAAGCTTCAGGAACATTATCAGGTGTTTCCACATCTCTTCAAAATGCAGCTTCACTGCTTCTCTCGTCACCGCTGCACTCTGTGGGCATCAAAGTGTAAACATATTGTTTTTGATCATATCAAGGTCAGCTCAGCAGATACGCAGGAAGAGCAGGAAGAAAAATGGAAACTACAGCTGATCAAAGCATGTGCATAAATGTATGCGCAAGCTTTTATGTACAAAACATTTTATACTGTGCGACAGGAAGTAATTCAGTACATCTTTACTCCTTTATTCCACTTTCTGCTTGTGTATATTTTACATACAGAGGATGATTCCCCAACCACAAACTGTGCAAGATTTCATATGAAACTGTATATTGACTGACTAATTAATAATTCATATGCAGTATAATTAATAAAATATGAATTATATGTGTGCACAATTGTATGATGTTTTTATGAACCTAAAATATGGCTCATGGCAAGGTTGTAGAAAAAAATGGTATTTACAGAAATACTTTAGCCTTTGCACACTGTATATCATGTATTGATTTGAAAAAATATCCCATTTATATAGGAAAATATGAACACAATGCAAACAATAAAGGGATAAAATGTAAATCGTTAAATATATATTATATATATAGTTATTGACAAAATGTTCTTCTGTAAATCTTTCTTAGGAAGAATACTTTTTGTACTGTAGTATTACTGATTTTACACAAACAGCAAAATTGTATTTTGCCCTTATTATAAAAAAAGTGTCGAAAAAAATAATATCATGATAATTACTAAAGTTAGAACCACGTTAAGCGATGGATTTAACAGGAGGCTGTGGAAACCAAACAGCAAGAGCTACAGTAATTAGCTTAAAACACACACCATGAAACTTTATTTCTGTAGTTATAAAGATAATCAACATGTCAGCTGAAGCATAGGTCATAAACACAGTAATATTACCCCCCATTACCTTGTTATTAATGTATATGTGATCGATATTATCTTGCTATTACAAAACTCTGCTTTATTACATCAACTCTCTTCAGTACAGTGATGTGTAACCACCCTGAGGCCATGTGCTGAAACTTGTTGGTGCAAGAAAGGAAATTAGTAAGTGTTTTGCCACTTTAGTTACTAATTTTAGTCAAACAGGAGGAAATTATCTAGGAAGTCTTGTGGCATTGAGGAAGAGCATACTGTGTATCGGGGCGTTTGTTAGCAGGATTAACAGCTTTTGTTAAAGACAAAGAACAGCCTCAATATGAAGAACCTAAGTGATGCCAGTTTGATTGTTTAAAAGGGAATCGTATTTATTTCTGTCTATTTTTGTGTTTGGTCTGTTTCATCCTGACACTGATCGCTTCTGGAGACAGAGCAGACACAGCTGCAGGTGAGCTTGTAATCCTAAAACTGTGGACGCAGCTGCTGTGGACACTGACCTGTTATGCAGCGCTCATCTCTGTTATCTCTGACCTGGAAGAAACCTGGAGGTGTGTGTTTGCATTTGTATGTATATGTGTGTGTGTGTGTGTGTGTGTATGTGTCCAGCTGCGACTCACCGTCGTCGCTGAAGTCGTCCACCAGAATGATCTCATGTATGAGATGCACTGGAGTTCGGTTTAAAACACTGGAAAGAATGAGAAAAACATTAGTTTAAAATATGCACAAATTATAAATACAAGTATATGTTTGAAAAAAAAGCTTGTGCAATTTACAGAAAGGTGACAAGTAAATTCCAACCTACTCACACACACACACACACGCACACACACACACACAGGTGCTCATGAATCCATTATATACGCATTGCACGCCATATAAAACAACACAGTGAAAATGTCAGCCCAAATTCCTGTTATGAAAATGTATGACGTGTCGCCTCTAAAAATCTATTTCATTAAAGAGGAAGATTGAAACATAAAAAATTCATAACTTTTACTGGAAGAAAATGAGAATATGTGTTCTGTTCTGGGTGGGTTTCTTTTATTTCATTATTTCCACTCTTCAATAACCTCTGTGTTCATCATCCCCTCTGGATACGGCTGAGGGGGAAGAGGAGGAGAGAAGGAGAGGAGCAGGAAAGAAGAGAAGGAAGCAGGTGAGAACAATGGATGCAGGACAGAGCAGAAAGAAGGAAAGAGCAGGTGAGAAGGAGAGACAGAGAGAGGAGGTGTGAAAAGAAAAGAGGAACAAAATGGAATACAAGTACGAACTGATGGGGAAAGAAGAAATAATCAATAAATAAAATAATGGAGGGATAAAGAGAGAAGGAAGGTGGGACAACCGAAGAAATGAAAGAAGAAAATTAAGAATTTGCATTTTGGAGATGATGAATGGATGTGAATGAAAGATCGCAGGGAAAAAGAGACGAAAAAAGAATGTACGAGGGGTAAAGACAAAAGGGCAGAAGGTAGAGAGGGATGAAGTGAAAAAATGAGGAAGGAAAAGAGAGAAGAGGGAAAATCAGGACAATGCAAGGACACAGAGCAACAGAAAAAAAACAAGGAAGGAGCGAATGAATAACTGAAAGAGCAACTGAACAAGAGGGAGGCTGAAAAGATGGAGGCGGGAATGCGCTAAAGGGGAAGGATGGAAGATGTAGTGGAGAGATGAAGATGTAGAGTATAATGAAGGAGAAAAACAAAGGAAAAAAACTGCTTCAAGAGAAGGAATGAAAAGAGAGGGAACATAGATGGCAAGGAAAAGGGAAAAAATGATAGAAATTAACTAGGGGATGAGGATAAAGAGTAGCCATGGAATGAATATTTAAAAAAAGGAGAGATTAAAAAATGGGTTAGAAAAACAGAAAGGAGAAAAAGAGAGGGAAGAAAAGATTAAAGGATAGGAAAAAAGAAATGACGGAGGGAATAATGACAGTGACACAAAGAACAGTGCATAAAATTCTGGGGGAGAAAAAGTGAAGTGAAGAAGGCGAATGGAGGATGATAATACAGAGGGAGGAGGAGGTGTGAAGTCTCTGAAGCACCGCACCCCATCAGGAGGAGTGATGGATGCAGGGAGGGAGGTGGAGGAGTGGGGTGGGAGTAAAAGGAGGCGAGAGGGAGGGAGAGACGGCAGAGTAGTAAGGGAGACAAATAACCCTGATTGTAAGTCTCACTCTCTGTGGAGTCTGAGAACCGATCAGGAGAGATGGATGAACGGATTGATGGATGAGATGGAGGGAAGGAGTTAGGGGAGAGGAGGAGGAAATGTCTAAGGCGAGTGAATAAATTAAACAAGGAAAGAATGAAGGATTGGAAATGGGCTAAATGACATCTATCTATCTATCTATCTATCTATCTATCTATCTATCTATCTATCTATCTATCTATATTGTATGTTATAATGGCAGAAACACAATAGCTTCTTTCTCTGTTCTTTTCTTCTCTTCATCTCTCCTCCATCCCTGCCTCTCTCTCTCTCTCTCTCTCTCACACACACACACACTCACACTCGCACGCACACACACACACAGGAGTTCCCATTCTCTGGTTCACAGGCCAGTAGCTATGAGGCTTAACCTCCCCTCAGGCGTGCTGAGGGAAAAGCTATCTTCAGCTCACAGAAAATATTATCACCGCTGACAATACGGCAGTCGGCTGCCACAGAATAGCAGCTCTATATCTGCGCTGCTCATTTCCAACATTCAATATATCAATTTTAAGAGGAATTTTTTGAAAAATTTTACCTACAGCTGCCATTTGGAGAGCACTGTTATCCAAAGTGCCTTGAGAGCTTGCGATTTTAGAGCTGCGTGTGTGGTCCCAGTGGGAATTTAACCCCACTCTCTGGCAGTGAAGCTAAATGAGAACCGAGCTGAAGGGTGCGGAGTTCAATTCCCACAGCGGCCACCCATGCTCAGCATGTGCATGCTCACACTAGAGTGGGGCAATTTGGATAAATGCAATAAAAGCTGCTACCAAAATGCACACAACACGTCGATGGTCCTTGGCTCTTTGGCAGCAAAACAGAATCTCTGTCTGTCCAGTGACTGATATGTTTGATTGATTTTGTGTCTTGTCAGTCCGGCGTGTTCTTGCCAAGTGCACACTGAGGCAGGATCCAGCTCTACATGCCCCTGATCAGGATAAGCAGTTTAGAGATTGGGCAGATGGACGGATAGTCAATCAGCCCATTAACTAAAGGGCTTGAACTGAGGCACGAATTGAACCCTAGAAGCAAAGCTTAGAATCTGCAGACATTTAGCTTTCGAACTTGATTGTGAATGAATAACTGCAAAGACAAAAGACAAACGTGTGGCACTGTGGGATGAAAGATTTATTCTACAGTTTGCTTTGCACTGATTCATTTTGTTCGCTTCATTTTAAGTGATCTCTTCAACCTTGGTTATATTTCTGTGAAAACAGTAGGTTTAAACATTAGGTTTAGTCAGTCAGCGCTAAATATTTCAATATTTATACTTTTTATTATATTCTGTACAGACATTAATGATGCCTGAAGGATGCATCCTAATGACCTTGATGATTGCATGTTCTTTAGCGCCATCATGATGTTTGCTGTTTAATGATGTGTCAATGGACTGTCATGAAATTTCATACATAAATTTCATGGTGCCCAGAGACAACCCTGTCTCCTTAAAATGATATTCCTTTGCAATCAAACTGCAAAGTCAATTATGTTTCTACAAGGAACATAAGACACCGCATGCATGTGTGCAGATGTAGGCACAGTTTGGTTTTAGTTTAGACAAGAAAAGAACTTACTGTAATTGTTACACTTTTCTCTATTAAGCCAAATCAATATCTTTCTCTAACCTTAACCAAGTGCTGTCAATAAAAAATGTTGTAATGGTGTAGTCAGTAATAACTGGATGTTTTCTGTCTGTTTATTGATATGTTCATTACTAATGTACATCACAATATGATTATGTTAGCAGGAACTGTAATCCAGTTGTAATTAAACACATTTGTGTTTGTAGTTTTATTTAATTAGTTAGTTAGAACAGAAACTTTTATAAGACATATACATGAACGCCTGGCATGTCCTGTACTGCAACCAGGAGTTCAGGAGTCCATTTTAAAATGGACAAGCTTCTTCATACCTGTCTGATAATCTTATAATTCACTACGTGGAGGGCTCTTGTCTGTTCCCGAGGTTAAAAAGACGTCAGCTGGTGGCAGGGCCTTCTGCTTTTATCTCTGCACTTTTCACTCACCTCAGCCGGTCGGGGCAGATGTCCACCCAGTGTAAGCCTAGTTCTGCTCGAGGTTCCTTCCGTTAAAGAGGGATTTTTACCCAGTTGCTCATGGTGGATTTGTTGGGTTTCTCTTCAAATAATGTACAGTTCTGACCCCAGTATGTGAAGTGCCTCGAGATGACTCTGTTGTGATTTAGAGCTATATGGAGATATCTTAGACTACTAGATTATCACCAGGTGTATGGTACACATAATCATGTCCCCCTGAGACTGAATTGTAACATCGCTGGTGTCCCCTGACTCATGTAGCACCATCATCAGGTCAAAAGTAGGTTTACACTTTGCAACCGAATTGCAACAGATGATTTTTGACTGGAAAGTTAAGTCATTGGCTTTTGGTGTAAGCAGTACCAGAGTGAAACTGAGCCACACACAGGGCGACGCTCCCTCGCTTTTAAAACGAAAACGCTTTTAAAATGTTAAATTAGGATTTTGAACATGGCATTATTGCGTCATAATTCTGACTCACTTGGATGTTGTCAAGATTTGCACACTAAAATATCCAGTAGAAGCTTTAGCTGTTGGTTCGTTGTACATTAACAGCAGATTAGATCAGGTGGTTTTCTGACTAATGAAGCTCATTAAGCCAATGCCTAGGTTATAAGACCAGGCTCATCTAAATCCACAATTCAGACAAGCATTTACAGTTTACACAGCTGTTTTTCTTTTTCTACAATCTTTTATTGTGTCCACTGCTCATCCAGAACATGCAGTGCAACTACAGAACCTTTCTGCTGCCCAGGATTTATGGGTTTATTTACACCTGAGAAGAGCTGCTTCCACAGTGCATATCTTCTGCTCTGTCAGTTAGTGTAAAAACACATTGCAACTCTCTCCCTTTATGCGTATGAGGTAATTTGTTTTACTCTAACTGTTAGTCAGTTGTAGAATTGTTTTTCACCAACTCCATCCCTTACAGGTGAGAAGTCAGAGGAGTTTCCGCAGTTCATGAGGTATAAGACTTTGCTCAGGGTGCAATTTTCTCCTTTTTTCTAAAGCTTTCTCCATTTCCATCTTTCTCTGTTCATACCTCAGCTTGGTTCTCTCCCTCGTTCTTCCCTTCTCACTCTCTCTGTTTGCCTGATTGGTTAGCTGACAGCCACTTCTTCCATCCTCTACCTGGCTAGATTTAATTCATCATTACTTTCTTCTGCCGCTTTTTTCATTCATCCACTTCCTGTCATATTTCTCCAGCCTGTTTCTGTATCAAGACCTCTGACAGCAAAGGAAAAATCACTGCAAAATTACATGTGTATTATTTGGTAATAAGTAGAGGTCGACCAATAAGGTATTTTTAATAACTGATGCTGATGCTGATATTGAGAAATCTGGCCGATAGGCAGATAAGAGGCCGATATTATACAGATAAATACAGTAAATTACACGCAGAACACTGGTGAAACTAATTGAACTTGAATTTATTATGCATAAACATTTATTAAAAGCTAAATTAAAAAGTTAACAATTGAGGTAGCATTTAGTGCAGCCTTTCTTTTTTTTGCTGAAATATACAAAAAAAATGGAATTAGAAGGGGAAGCTTAACGGGTGTAGCTACCAGCAGGGTTTACTGGTACGTGAGATGATGAGATGATTAATGTTGAAAGTTACTTTAGATGCATTTGTTTGGCTAACTATTTAGTTTATACATTTTCTTTAACATGTGTTATCAATATATATATGATATGTGGAGTAAAAAGAAAATAGTGTTTAATCCTGTTCCACATGGTATGCTGATTAGCCATGTGCATTGTATGCTGTGAACTGTATGCTCATTAGCACATCAACCAGTTCCTGATATGTAAATGTGCCAGGGCCGGTCATGATCATAATAATAATCAAGTCAGAAAAAAAAAAAACATTGGCCACATGGAAAGACTTATCGGTCGACCAAATATCGATCGACTCTAGAAATAAGCCCTATTAATTCTTAAATGAGCACAGGATGAGATTATTTTCTGCGTCAAGCCATTTTTAAAATACAGTACTCAGAAAGACTTATCTTCAAAATTATACACTGTGACTTTCTTAATGCATCTTAGATCTTTCTTGCTCTGACAGAAAGCCTTCCACAGCAAATCCACAGAAAATGTTCTGGGAAAGAAATCCAGATTCAGCCACTCAGTGCTATATGTTCTGTTCTATCTGACCACCAGTGATTTATTATGTTATATATCTGCACCCAGTAAATACTGTCTCATCTCTGCTGATGTACAGTTCTACATCTACATTTATCATTTACTTTTATCAAAGGGGTCAAAAGTCTAGTTTGTCCACATTAAATATGGTTTAGTTACTGTTAATCAGCAGTCATTCATATCTATATTTACTAATTGCTGCCTGATGAGTGTTAATTTAGGAAATGCTCCCATAACAGTTAGAACCTAGTGGAACTGCAGATTTTTGGGACTTGAACCAAGTGTAAAATGTCTATTCTAGTAGAAAGGGTTAATGATTGAGAAAAGGGTCTTTATAAAACAGCAAAGTTGCAGTAGAAAGCAAAAACCATAAATCTACCTAATGACCTCTTCCTAATAAATCCTGAGTGATCCGTTGTAGAGGAAGTGATCCAGACTCTTTACTGTGCATTTTTAGGACCACTGAGTCAGAAAGTGCTGAGCTGGTGCTGATCTAGAAGTGGCATTTCTACACTCCCAATAACTGCTGTCTGCTGAGCAGAGCAGGATGGCTGGGTTACAGTCTGACTGATGGAGCAAATGGGCAATTAGATGGATAACTGGATCATTTTCTAATGGACTTTGCTGTGGATGTCACAGACATTACAGAAGAAAAGGCCAGAATTAAAACCTTTCTTAGCAAGATATGTTTAGCCAGTGATGCTTTATTTTACTGGTCGTCCTTGCTTGTTCATGTTTTCCAAATAATTTCCTGGAAAATTCCCTCATCCATTTCTGACAGATGGATGATAAGTAAAGACTCAAAAAACTTTATCAGTCCCAGAGGGAAACTGTTTGCCTGTTCTGCGACAACGTTATTGTCTCTGAATTAGCAGACGTAATTACACATACTTCCTTGAAAATATGTGTATCATATTGTTTACTGATCAATAGGAAATGGAAAATGAGCATCCCAGAGGTGCAGGTACATGAATCTAATGAGGCCTTGTTCTTCACCACCCACAGTCCATCACTTGTTTTCACTTGCACTGCACAAAGTGTATTCTGCTATAAAATGCAGTTTTCCACACTGCACATAAATCCTGCTGGGTGCATATTTTTGCAATAATTTTCCTGAATGTGCTAAGCCTGAATAGTGTACTGACATATGTGAGCGTGTGTGAGTGTGTTTGCTGCCTGGTGTATAAAGGACATAAAGAAATGATTGTATAACCATTTGTGAATGTGTTTAGAGTCTCACTCTGAATCAATCAGTTGTTTAATGAATGCATGTAAACAGAATGAAATGATAAGTGCAGGCTGGATATCAAAACAAACAGCACACACATTTTTAATTAACCTTATTTGTTCAGTTACGATCCAACATGTTTACAGTGGTTTGACTGTGGATGTTATCAAAAGAAAATGAGGTTAAAACAAGATCCAAATTAGATTAATATAGATATATTTCTTCTTCTGTATTCCGTCTTGTTAGATCAGCTGTTTTATAATTTCAGATCAGCTGTTATTCAGTTTGGGATTAATGACACAGAATTTTTCAGATAGAAGCTTTAATCTCACAATATTTGTCACAGTGGAGGAGATTTTTCTCCTTCACTCCTTTTCAATATCAAATGTTAATCAATAAGGTCATTTTCAAACTGATCGCGGTAACAGTTCTCACTTATAGCAGAGGAAGTTTGTCCCATTCGTTCCTGATATAAGATTCTAACTGCTCAACAGTTATGTTTTAAGTAAACCAAATATTTTCAGTTAGTGAAAGGTCTGGACTGCAGGCAGGTCAGTTCAGCACCTGGACTCTTCTTCTAGGAAGCCATGCTGTTGTTATAGATCCAGCAAGTGGTTCATCACTGTGCTTCTGAAATATGCAATGCGCATATATGCTGCTCTAAAACCTGGATATATCTTTCAGTATTTATGGAGCTTTTCCAGATGTGCAAGCCGCCCTCTTCAAAGGCACTAACGCAGCCCCAGAGATGCAGGCTTCTGAACTGAGAGCTGATAACAACCCCAACACTCCTCTTTAGTGCGGCGGAAACGGCATCTGTGTTTTCCAAATAGAATGTAAAACAGA
>OMLM01008743.1:2324-14694 GCA_900302695.1 Helostoma temminkii
GGAAAGGGATGAAAGACACTGAAACTAAGTCAACAAATGTTTAATATTTTTTAATTGCTATTTTAATTTATTTTATTTAATCAATCAATCTGAATAGCAGTTTGTGTTTACAAGAAGTAAAACAGGAAAGCATCAAATTCACTTGTGTGTACATGAAATACAGTTAACACACGCATTTTTATTTCTATATTGACATTTGCTTCATTATGTTCCATTTACAAAAAAAAGAAAAAATGTCACTAAAAGATCATATAAAAAATTAGCTACACATAGATAAGATTATTAAAGACTAATTGTCTTTTAGCTTACATATTGTTAGCTAACTGAGACCTAAACAACAGCTGACATTTAGCTTTCCCCAAAATAATCTCATTCAGTATTTAGGCTAATGGCAAATATTTGTTAAAAGTTTTGTTACTTCTCCTTTTTTGCTAAACATTTCTATTTATACTTGTAATACAACATTTGTAAGGTTTTAAAATGAACTAGGCTAATGCTAGCAGTTTCACTTTGTGCTAAGCTAGCCTAAATGTATCTGTGAACTGGAAATAAAACAAAATATTAGTGTTTTAACTGCTACTTTAAAATTATTATTGGACCAACCCAACCATCTATTTATGTTACAGCTACTTTGTAACACGGAATAGCATCTTACCCGGCATTAACACTTTTATTGTGAAAAGCTTGAGCGGACGTCTCACCTTTCATTGTGTTTAGCTTAACTTTCCGTGGTGAGATGGCTGTGGAGCCTCCGCTGGTTCCTGTGAAGTCGAAACGGGCTCTGTGGACAGACAGCAGGAGGCGAGAAAACCCGCCGCACCCCCCTGTGACCTCCTCTTAGAAAAATAATAACGGTAAGGCAGAATCAAACATGCACCTGTGTGTTAGCTAGGTATTCAACCCGCAGGTAAACACAAAAAACAACACACACTGAGCGCTCGTTTTGTCCGTTGCGTTCTCCCGCCGACGGCTGGTCAGGCGGGGGAGGGGCGGGGGGAAGAAGCAGCAGCAGACAGGCAGAGATCTACCCCAGTCTGCTGCTGTCTATCTGTCAGCCAGATTTCTGCCTTTTCCGCAGAAATGCTGTCAGACAGTCCCTCCGTTGTCCGCTCGTCGGAGGCCTACCCGCCCCCTTTCACCTGATCTGAGGCTGTAAATAATAGTGAGTTAAAAACATGGCTGACGCTGGCCCTGCAGAACCTGCTTGGTCGTTTGTCAGTGCAGATGATGACTGTATAATTATTATTATTTTTGAAATCAAGCCAGGAGGCTAGGTGGTGGTCAAATTAGCAATCCAGTTCAATGACAACAGAGAAAAAGGGAAGGAAACAAAAGAAACGTGGCTGTCAAACAGCTGTCAAAGTGGAGGCAGTTAAATGCTCTGTTTTGAACACAGAGTCTGGTTTGGCACAGCCTTGCACCGATGCATTTGCTGCATCATTTTCATTCCAGTGCAGTCATTAAAGTAATAAAGCAAATGCAGCTGTGGGATTTGTGCTGGTTCTGTTGAAGCCTCATCCTGCAGGTGAAGCTACAACCTACCTGCTGATGCTAACATCCCACTGAACAAAGAGCAGAGTAGTGAAAAATGACCGTGGTGTGTTTTTGTGGCTTTTTTTGTCTCAGATGAATTATTTCACCACATCTGTAGCACATCTGTCATTCCTCACTGTGAGTGAGTCAGTCTTCACACTCAATCTTCATTTTCTGTAAAAACCCCATTCAACCAAATCAAAATAAATTCTATCCCACTAACAGGACATATGACATCTTTGCATGCAGAGGCTTTTGTAGAAACATGGGATAATGTCACTTGTTCCTGCTCAGTATAATGGAAGTGAAGGGTGTTCACAGCATCGCAAAACTCAGTAACTCAACAAACAGCTGATTCTTTAAACGGCTCTGACAGATGTGCTTTAGTAACAGGTCGTTCTCTGAATCAAACAGAGTGCTTGACTGATGTGCTTGATTTGTCATCTCTTGAAACTTCCTACTTTTTTTTAATAGATGACATTGCTGGCGTTACCGATCCTTTTCTCTCGGTAGACTCTTCGAACAGAGGCAGCCATATTTTCTGTAGCGTTAATATTTAGCGTAGAGTGCTGTAGGGATGACTGTCTTTCTTAGGTGAACCTGGAAGTTAGCATCAGTGGGATTTTTCCATTTGGTTTGTGGAATATTCTAATAATATGCTTTTTAATGAAGCTTCATGATGGTCACATACTTTGTTCAGCAAGATAAGGTCAGTGGTTTGATTCCTACTGGACACTGAACCCTGAACCACTGATGCTTCATCCTCATGCATTCATAGGAATTTATACATTTTCTTTGTACAATTTTATAGTACATGAAAAATCTATGAGGCTTTAAACAAGCTACACCATGATTGCATGGCTTCAGCATCACCACAGGCCTTATGACCCACTAACACAGGAATGATAGAACTGGCAGTGCTAAAAGGCTAGTTTGTTTCTGGGTTTAAGGGCATCATTCCTAATAAGTCAGACAGTGGTCTATGGATGCCATATGCTGTCTTCTTCTACTATTACAACAACAAAGATTGCTACAGATGAGCTGCTTTAAGATTGGTTTTGTTTTAAGCGTCATACAACATACTGAGCTTTGGCTGGACACTTATGCCTCTGTGTTGCTACTGTACTGTGCATGATGAGGTACTTCATTTCTTGTAGTTCACACTTGGTTCTACAAATGTTCCAGTAGCTTATCAGAGTTCTCACAACACATGTTCACGTGTCTCTGCCTTTACAAGTTTTCAGCTTTTATTTTTGTGCAACATTAAATTAATTATGTGACTTTATTGAGACTGATCAATACAGAAGCAGATCTCCATCAAGTCATCTAAATTCATGAAAAAGAAGTGACTGAATAAATATTCACCTTCTTTAGCCCTGCTAGTGGAAGTGATGCATCCATGCCATTTACCACATCAATACGTAGATTTGCGTAAATGCAAACACAGTGTTTACATTCATGCTAATTTAGCAGAGCTCTAGTCCCTGACATGATAAAAATGCGTCTTTATCCAAAAAAGCCTGAAAATTATGATCAGAAGTTTGAGATTCTTTAAACAGAGACCTAATAAAATGGTGCTCTGTGCTTTGTAAAACTGAAAAGCCCTTCGGTTACCACAGCAGCACAACTGCTCTGCATTTCATTACAAAACATCCAGGGACTCTCCAACATCTAAATGATGAGACAACAGCATTTTGTCTGGTTGTTAGTGCCTGATGTACTCCAGACAAGAACTCAATGGAAGAACAGCTAATGTTAGTAATGATATGGCAACACGGCTTTTAACATTAATCACAGCTGATTAAAACTAGCCGTGTTAGCATTAGCGCCTGTTGTCACGGCATGTTTGATGCGTTCAGGAACAGTACAACCAAAGGATTAGTCAAATAGTAAAGAAATAATCAGTTGTTTCATTTGAAAAATGTATTGTTAGATTAACTAATAAAAAAAAGAACAGAATCCACAGGTGCAGCCCAAAAAGTAACTCAATTATATCATCACTGGTGCAGCCAGCTGGTTTTAGGAGTCACACATTACTTAAAGGGAGATCACCTGAGTACTGTCAATGTGTTTGTAGGGTTGTAGTATAAATACACCTGTATGTAGAAGGAGCAATTACTATTGAATCAATATCATGTCCAAAATATCAACCATGAAGACAAAAGAACACAAACTGCAAAAAGGTTCATATTAGCTGAATATCCTGAGCACAGTTAAAGATGTCATTAAGAAATGAATGGCCTACAGCAAGTAGTCTCAAAAAACTGAGTGATGGAGGCCATCAAGGCAGCTGTGACTCCTCTGAAGGAGCGAGAAGCTTCAGTGAGATGTGAGAGACGATAAATACAACCGTCAGCTGGGTTTTTCACCAGTCGAAGCTTCATGGGACAGTGGCAAAGAGAAAAAAGCTCATGTGAATTCTCGGGTAGACTTTGTTATAAATCGACCGGCTGAATACATTTTATAGACACTGTTGTTTCAGAACTTTTATGCTATCAACAAAAAAAAAACTTTCTGGTAGAACCAGCATTAGAATTGAAGTAGACTTTACAATGCTCTTGCTTTGCTGCACTGGTCCACATTGTTAACTGTTAGCTGTTAGGGCAGTGCTGCCACTTGATAGAATCCAGATGTTTTGGTGCAGGAACCATTCATTCAGCGTGGAACCATTACAGTGTGTGTGTGTACGTTAGAGGATGTGTGTGTGTGTGTGAATGTGCATATGCAAAGAATCTATCTACTTTCGCTCCCAGTTTGAAACTAGACTCCACCTCTCAGGTTAGACTACACTGACGTTAACTGCTAGACAGAACAACACTGAGCCGTTCCTGTCCAGCGCCGCTCGGCCCCTCATGACATCAGATGACTAATCGTGTGTTGCTTGGGGGAAATCACCACCAGCTGCAGCCAAACACTGCAAAACGTCTAGTTTTTCTGGTAGGCAAGTTTCCTCTGCAGGTAACCAGCCGTGAGCTGAAGCATATGTGAGTCACAAATCCTGCACTGGAAGCTTGTTGTACTACTAGAAATTGAATGTACTAAAACAGTTGCTCCAGTTAATTCTTTTTAGTCTTTTTAATCTAACATATCAACACATTTCTTTAGAATTATTTTAAGTTTTCATTGTGAAATCTGATCAGGCTTTATAAAGATCCAAAAAGTATCCGTTTTTGCTTTTGCTATTGTGGTCGATGTGTTTTCCTTCTCATCATGAACCAAATGATCAGAGATCAGAGAAAATATTGCGTTTCTGGTGACTGGTAGCTGGTGAAAACTTTCACTTTGCCATCTGTGTCTATGCATTAGCAGTCAGTTTTGTTTCACTGGCCTTGTGAACTCACAGTCACTCACTGAAATGAAGAGATATTCTCTGGGTACGTTATGTCTGGTGTGATGTGTCAACAAAATGCTGTAGTTGTAGCATGAATATCCCACATTTTACCAGTTGTTTATGACTTTGAGCTTGTCATTGTGCTCCTTCGCCTTTACATTAGTCACTGTCTGAAAGAGTTTTACGGTTAAAGATCTGGTGGAGACATGAACTACACCTTCAGACGTCACACAACACCCTGCCTGCAGATAAATAATACACTGCAGGCCTTCATCACAGGCTCCGCTGATCAATAATTGAAGTCTCATGTTCGGGACATGAAAGCCTGTGAAGACTGATCCACTGTGGGCTGCACTGAACTGGAGCTACTTTTAGCTTTGACTTTTTTCTCCATGAGATACAAGGCACAGTTGGGTGATGCTCACACTTCACCTTCAGTGAAAGAAAACATGGATGAGACTTTAGATGGTTCAACTTGAAGTCATGTGTTGTATTTTTTGACTTCATATAAATTTATGATGTCTGATAACCCTTGAGCACCAGAAGTAATAAATGCTTAGAGCAACTGTACAGTGATTACTTAATAGTGAATAATATCATATACATATGGAGCAAAGAATATCTCTTCATACTTGTGTATACAGCTGATGTGTTTCATTGAATTCATTAGTTTTTACAATATTTATGTATTTTAGTGTTATGGTAATATTAGCACGTTAAGGTTGGCGGAACAAAACACGCTTACATTTATTGGAACATGCTAATGTTTAATATGTTGCATAATAACAATGCACGCTAACATGCTAAAGGCATTTTACATGTCAGTTATGATGTAACTCTGTATCAACGTTAGCTGGATAGTGTTAGCATGTTATCATTGCTTTATGTTTGATAAGGTAAAAAACTAAAACTGCAAAAGTTTCATCCAATAAGTAAATGCAACTTAACATTTATCAATACTTGTGCTATGGACATTTTTAGTTTGCTGGTGACAAAGTACTAGTTTCATATTCAACCTTACTAAAACAATGGGCCTGTACTGTGATATGCACAAGGTTTCTATAGGCTTAACTTAGGATATAAGATGAAAATATTAAAGTATGGCTATAAATATTGTCCAGGATTCTTTACAATAGAGTGAATACCTTTTGTCTGTTCTGAATATGTGATGCAGTTTACTCTGCAGCAGAGGTTACCATGGTGAGCCAGACTTTTTAATAAACACAACCCACTACCCTCATTTAGATTTACAGCTCCCTGGACATAATGTATCTGGTGTCATGACACAAAGTGATTGATCTGTGTCAGCTGTTGTGTTGGCTTATGAGATGCCACACGAGGTCTGTTGATGTAATTCCTTCTTGTCCCATGTAGATGTCAGCAAAAACTGCAGTACATGTGATCCTAGATCAGCAGGATGGTGCATGGTTATTTCTCACAGTAAGTAGCTCTGAGCTCTGCTCTCTGTTTCTGCTGCAGGTTTGTGCTGTAGCTGTGTGGCCAGGCAGCCTGGCTGCCTCCCTGCCTCCAGATGAATGAAGAGCACTCCGGGACACAGAGACACAGCTGATACAGGTCAGACACACACACAGCTATTAACATGTTACATAATTAAGTTGAAGCAGTATTTGGTTTCTGTTGTCTGTTACATTCCCTTTTAATAATGGGTTGGGAACTGGAGATACTGATTGCTGCAGCTTTACAAATGGAATATTTCCTGCTGGATGACGCTGCCAGTTGAGGACCTGTTAGGTGTCACAGCAGTCACAACTCATGGATTTGTTCACTCGTTCAGTTGTCAGCCGGGGCCTCCCACTCCTCTTTCTATTCTGGTTAGAGCCATGATATTCATTTATAACACGAACAGTATCTACATCGTATTTCTGATCAATTTGTTCAGCTTATTTTTATTAGAGAAAACAATCTGCATTTCTTCCAGAAACAAAAGTTTCTAACTCACCCGAACTGTAGTATAAATAAATATTTAGCAGACAGACATCAGAATCACTGTGTGAGACCGTGTATGGGAAACTTCAGGAACGGTCAACGAAAATGCAGGGTAATCCAGGACGTGCGATTAATGAGGTAGAGGTATTATTTTTGGAAGAAATTAGTCATTTGTACTGTATTTGATAAATTTACTATGATTGATTTTTCTCCCCAGGGCATGCAGGTGTTTCTGCAAATATGATGAAGAAAAAGAATCCCCATAAGTGAGTTAAGATGTTTTTACAGCTTGTTTATGTTCTCATGTTTTTTTAACTGGACTGGAGATATCTTACACAGTACAAACACCGAAGCACATGTTGACTTGTCTGTGTTGTTTCATGCCATCATGAAGGAAACATAAGAGCAGTCTGGGCCCGACCACCAAAGTTTTGTCGCAGCCTCGACGCAACATCGTCGGCTGCAGGATTCAACACGTCTGGAAGGAAGGAGGAGGCCACGTGGTCTGGAAAGGAACGGTGCTCGACCAGGTAACGAGAGAGCTGAGTAACTACTGACTGAATGATGGATTCAGTTCTAGGTTTACAGTTTTTTCAGCTGTGTCTTAAAACAACTGGTGCCCAAATCAAAGTTGAAAGATTTTCTTGCCGTAATAATTACTTCTGTTCGTAGATTTCTTTATTATCTTTAATATGATGCTGTGAAGTTTAGAAATCATGTTTGGTCCAAGCACGGACTGATCATTTTGATCGAAATTTAGGCTAAATAGACATAATTGCAGTTGAGAGTATAACTGCATCAAGGAAATAAATACCAGTTTCTTTGAATGGTGCTGAAAACTATTTCGGTCAGGCACAGAAGTGGTTTAGTACCATTCTAAGACACTATATGCAGTCCTACATTTGTTCTGTCTACGTGCACTTAGTTGTATCTGTTTCACTCAGGTGCCAGTGAACCCGTCTCTCTATCTGATAAAGTACGATGGCTTCGACTGCGTTTATGGTCTGGAGCTTCATAAAGACGAGAGGGTCCAGGGGTTGGAGGTGCTCCCTGACAGACTGGGTAAGACTGACCTTAGAGCCAGATCACTCTGCACGCTGCTAATATCCAGTGTGACAGTGTAATAGTATGAATGCTGCTGTTTAATCTTTTTGCTTAAAATTAACATGTGTTTTGAATCTTTAGCCAAATCCCGTCTGACAGACGTCAACCTGGCAGACGCCATGATAGGCAAAGCGGTCGAGCATATGTTTGAGACGGAGGACGGACCGAAGGAGGAGTGGAGGGGGATGGTGCTGGCCCGGGCCCCCATCATGACCACATGGTTCTACATCACCTACGAGAAAGACCCTGTTCTCTACATGTACCAGCTGCTGGATGACTACAAAGAAGGAGACCTCCGCATCATGCCAGACTCCAGTGAGTGAACTTAGATTTTCAGCAGGTGGAGTTTTTGAAGGAATGTGTGTGAACGTAGCTGCTGCTCCTCTGTGAGCTGCCATGTAGCTTCGGCTAGACCACTGAGAAACCTGTCCTGAAGCTCCAGTACTGTCTTTGAATTAGCAAAGTGATGAGCAGTGTCTGGTATTCACCAAACATAGCGTTTGATGTTTTAGACAAAGTTTAATGTTGTGTCATGATACCAGTGAATCTTCTTCATCATGCTTTGAGCCACTGAAGTGCTGTATGGCTTTTATTTGAAGTAGCTTTCATGCAGTCATAACAGCCTTACTCCAGGATGAGTACAGCTTCCAGTACTGCCCAGATTCCCTATGAGTCACGTCTTCTTGTTCGTCTGCTCTGTGCTGCTTTATGCAGTTTACTGTAAAGTGGTATCTGGTGCACTATCAGAGAACTTTAACAGTATGAGTATGAGTTCTTGAGGGTGGTATCGATACTGGTATCAGTATCCCTAGTGGTTAGAATAATGGATAGATGAATGCAAGACCTTTGGGGGATCTGTGTTGTTGCTATATAAGTAAAATCTGATATCATGCAGATGACAAAAGTATCTTATACTGTATATATCTTATATATATATCTGATATATACAGATTTCACTTTTTTTATTGAATTAATTAGCAAAAAATGTTTTCACTTTGTCATTACATCTTTGTCTCTGTTTTAGTTGATGACAGATTATTACCAGTTAGTGCAAACATCTCTCTTTGTCTTGTGTAGATGACAGTGTGCCAGCGGAGAGAGAACCCGGCGAGGTGGTGGACAGCCTGGTGGGTAAACAGGTCGAGTACGCCAAAGAGGACGGTGGCAAACGAACAGGCATGGTCATCCACCAGGTGGAGGCCAAACCCTCTGTCTACTTCATCAAGTTCGACGACGACTTCCTCATTTACGTCTACGACCTGGTCAAAACTTCGTAAAGCTCTGCAGACATCCTGAGCCCGTCCCCCCAAAACAGGAGCTAAATGCTACACGTGTTGAAACATATGAAGCATTTGATGCTGTGCTTTTCCCTCAGACCATCAAAGATGAAATAAAAAAAACTTGATAAAAAAATTCTTGCAGTGGAAGAACACAGGAACGTCTGGAGAATGGACTTGGTGAAGTTCGAGCCTATGGTCTATGACCCTCTTACACTATTAAAACAGAAAAACTAAATTGCCCATTTCTGTTGGAAGATTCAGAACTTTTTCAAGCCCCTGAAGACATTCCTGGAACGAAGGAAAGACGTCTGAAAGTCAGTTTTACTCTAGAAGGAAATTTGAAAGGATGGAACTTTTTGTTGAAGTGAGGCCTCTTCACATCTTAAAGAATCATTCAGATTCATTTATTCAATGTGCTGGTTATAGAGGAAGATTTTGGTCTCGGTGACATATGGACCGTCTAATTCTCATTCAAAGATTTCTTGTCGCCTTTCCTAAATCGGCTGACAAACCTGGCCACAGAAACACAAGCGGGCTCCCTATAGAGAAGTACAGTCTGGATCCGTCTGTGGGAAGTGGCCTCACAAGGAAAGACTAGAAGAAGGTGAAGTCCTGGTCAAGACAGGCAAACAGTTGCAATCACAGTGTAGGCTGTTTGTCTATTCTTCAAGACAGGAACAAACAATAGTGTCATGGATGACTTCTGTGTTTCTTTTCATTTGTCACACAGCATAACAATTGTATGGGCCCATTTCTACCAGGAAAAGGAAATAGATACAGTCAGAAATAAAAAAAACACACAAGTACTCATGAGATACAAAGGCACAATTCAGAGAGAGCAGATGTTACATGTCCAAATTTGACTAATTAATTCTCATAAGTCATATTCAAGTGAAGACAGAAAACATAAATACTGTAGCACAGTTGTGATTCCAAAAATGTTTGTTCTGGAGGAAATGGGCTTCCATGCAACTGGTATCCACCTTGAAAAGCAGCAAGAAGTCTTAAAGCCTCAAAGTTGGAGTTTGTTCACACCAGAGGGATCATCTCTAAGAGAGGAGCAACTAAAAATGTATCCAAAACAAGTTTTTAAGCTTCTGTTCAGTCGGACGTTGTAGTGGGATCCAGTCGTGTTTGTACAGAGAAAACGGTTTACACAGGCTTCATTTATCTAACTTCAACTGAGCATTAACGACGAGGGTCAGCAGATTCTCATCTAAAAGCATCTGCAATTAAAAGAGTTTTTTTGCTTTCTTCATTGCCAAACCCTTTCCTGTAGTGAAGTCGTTTGATGTCAAAGACGATCGGACATCTTCACTTTGGTTTCACTAAAGCCTTCGGACCTGGTCTTGTGCTGTCTTTTTAAAATGAAGGAGTAAAAAAGACAGAGAACAAAACTGAAACTTGGCCACTTGGCCCTTTCTGTCCTTGGCAATTTGTTTTTACTGCTAAATAGTTTGTTACAGACAAACTCCCAGATCTGCGGTTTCTTGGTTTCCCTCTTCCTCCATTTAAACTTCAAACACAGCGATGTTCTGGAAACGAAAGGATTTAAGAAGCTGGCTTAATGCACCTTACCTTTTGGAGGACGAGATATGAAGAGTTCTCTATTCCCTGAACAGTTTATGTTGGACTTTTAATATCACTAGAAGTGATAAGAAAAACACATCTGTAGCTCTGTGCTTTTCAGTTTCCAAGACAGTTGAGACGTTTTTGGAAGTTTGTGATTCTCATCCACTTCTGTGTCTTGGGTGCCATGAATACAAAAACAAAAGTGTCCCAGTTTGTATTTATGTACAAATCAAAAGAGTATGGACTCCCTGTTGTGTAAATCTGATATTTTCTCGGCTGTCTGAATGTCGGAAGCCATCGAAGTCAATTTGACAGTATGTATGCAGTAAGAGGACGTGACTGGTTGTGTTTAATATATGAAGAGATTAGTGAAGGCTTCAATTTCCTTTTTTCACAATGTATTTTATTTGGATTTACTCAAGACTGAAGGCTTTTGATTAACTTGTGTCCTGTACTGGTTTGCATTTGTAGTTTTGAGAGTAACTATTTGAAGCAAGTTTGGAATTTGAATATACCATCAGCTGTTTTTCTAACAGTGGATTATATCCAAAACACAGTGTTTTGTCAGCCAGCTAACGTTTTACAATAGAAAAGAATCCTTCAAAGGTCTTTATCAAAAAAGGGTTGGAAATTTCAAACATGCAATGCAGCAGCTACTGGTGCATCTTTTTACTTTACCTAAAATAATAACAAAATCAGCAAAATCCTGTGTAATGTATGCTGAATAAATGTATAATACATACATTATGGAGGAATCCGATCCATGCAGAATACACCTGAGTATTTAAAACCTTCAGTCTGTGTGCTTCCTGTGATGTAGTTAGTTGTTGAGGCAGGTCGCAGCTCTTACAATTAACAGCACTAAAAAAGAAGAAGAAGAAAAAAAAGGCTCTCCAGAAATCTGTGGGTTTCTGCACTTGTGTATCTGTTTTGTTTTTTCATTAAGGAGAAATATGATTGTGATCATCTCAACAGGCACTATTTTAATCAGTTAAAGAAAAAGCATTGTTACTCAGACGTGATTCACAGCAAGTCATGTCCAGTTCAGTCAGTTCATTTTGCTATTATGATGTAAACAGATTATTATTGTTAGTGTTGGAATGACACAGGCCTTCTATCATCCATCTGCCTTGTAACATTTGTTTTTGTATGTTTTAAAATGTATGTTAATAATTTTTATTGTTACTAGAAGACCTGACATTGTGTGCTTCGTTTTCTTTCCACCGTGGTTCTTTCTGACATCTGAGGCTGTTCTGTTGATGTCAGGCCACCTCCATAACATACAGCGCTATTTCTTTTATTACACACAAGACTAAACTTGATAAAAAAATGTAATGGTTGTGCTTTGGTTCCCAGACTATAAGAGCTGCTGTCGATTTTATTGGCCACCAGATGCCACTGTACTTGCTTGGCTCCAGAGATTCATAAGGCGTCGCCTGCACATCACCGTCATCCCCATCCCCCATTTACATCTGTACAACCCCCAATACTGTACAACCAGGAAATTTAAGAAAAAAAAACATAGACCATATGACTGTAATATAAAATAAGTATTAAGCGATTGCTAAATTAATAGTAACTGGATTACATGATATATATTTAC
>OMLM01008743.1:14714-49201 GCA_900302695.1 Helostoma temminkii
ATTTACTGTGCAAAATACTGAGAAATATCCAGAGGTGGCGCAAGTACAATAATCTAATACTCGTTAAGTGAAGGTACTTTCCTAAAAACACAGAAGTACCAAGTAGATGCTTTAAAATGATCTTAAGGTACTAAAGTAAAACTACTTCACTAAGAAAAATAGATTTTATGCTAATACAAACTAGAAGTGTAAACAGATCAGTTACCTAGCAACTTGGTGTTGAATAGAAACTGCAGTTAGTAAAGGTGGAGTTGGTTGTAACCATCTATGTATCAACATGTGGCTAATCTATAATTTTGCATCAGTATTTATTAGTTGATTATGTATTTTATAAAAAAATAACTAATAACTTATAACTAAATGCATTGGAGTAAAAGTAAATGTTTCCCTCTTAATTGTAGTGGTGGAAAAGTACCATAGAGAAAGACTTTTAAAGTACATTTATTAAAGTACAATTACCCCAAAGTTGTACTCAAGTACACTACTTTAGTAAATGTACATAGTTATTGACCAGCTCTGCAAATGTCTCAGATTCTCAGCTAGTCATGGTATTTCCAAACTAGAAAATGTTGCCTTTCACAGAAGTAAACAGTCATTTTTAGTTCTGTTTTTTGGCTGTTTATAAATTTAATTTTTTTATTTTTTTATTGCAACACTGTAAACAAGGTTCTGTTCTCAAATTTAATCTTCATCATATAAAGAACACACCATCATACAGTAAAACAGCAGAATTTCAGAGCCAAAAAAGTTTAGTCATCTTGTACAACACTGCCATCTATCAGTCTGTGGTTCAAACAACACAAACTCAACCAATCACGTAAAAATCAATAGTGTGTTTCTGAGAATTAACATGGTACCAAGAAGTGCAATAACGTGACACTCGTGTCAGGCCGAAGAGCTGCTGTGTAAACACTTGGCAACAACGTATGAAACTGTTTTGTGTGAAGCATAATGAGGTCTTTAAGGCATCTGCACTTTCAATGAACAACCAACATCCTGGTTACAGTTACAACACGACTTTAATGTCAATTCAAGAAAAAGTCAAATAATAAATAATTATGTAAAACCAAGGTCTTCGACTTGCAGTAAACACTAAGCGGTCATCTGAACTTCTGATGAGAAAAGAGCAGAAGCCACAATCCCTGGGTGATAAACATCTGCTGTTGCACAATTTACAGATCGTTGCAGCTGTGACTTTGTCACTTTGGCTTCTAATTACACAATAAGACGCAAACACGTTGATGTTCGTCCTTTTGCTTCTGCTTTTTGTTTCTGATAAAGCTTCAAAAAAGCCCCAGAGAAAATGATCTGTTGAAACCATCAATTATGTACTTAAGTATTCATCAGTCATGTTGCTGCTTTTGTGTCTATACTAATGTTTTTACCATAAATGGTAGCAAAGGGACATACTACGTCACCTTCCCCAGAGTCAGATCAGAAGTTAGATCTCTTTGGAAGGTGACCACGTCTAGCGCTCTGCTTCAAGTCTTTGTGCTAAGCTAGGCTAAATACATCCTAGATGTACAGAACTGAGCTTGACCCAGCCTTCGTCTGGCTCTGAAAGAAAGTGGATGAAAGAGTCTGGTCACTGTTCTTAAAATACACTAGAAATGACTTTATAAATACTTTCCATTCATTATTTCAGAACCTTAGCTGAGGCTCTGGAGCAGCACAAAGTGAGCAGGTGGCAGTTTGGCACCGTACCCAAGGACACTTTGACGACGCTGTTTGGTATCTGATTATCCAAAAGTAAAATCATTTTGCAGGTTTCAAAATGAATTAACTCAACTTGTTTTTACCAGATGGTATAAATCTAACAAAACTGAAATGAATAATTACGCTTAAAAAACAAACAAACAAAAAAAACAAACAAACAAAACACAGGACTTGCTTTGGAAAAAAAATTATAATGTAAAAAATTATTATAATTATTCAAAAACCCCGAAGCCCTGGCTCACAGTTTATTTCACTTTGTCATCTCCTGTATGAGGCCTTACCACTATGAAAATATCTCTCACTATATAAACAGGCATAGTTAATCATTCTGTACAGGTATCTCTCCACACAGCACGGCGTGTGTTGTTGGTTTGTGTTGGCACTGAGGCAGGTATTTATGTTGTTCACTGATTGTGCAGCAGTCAGTCGTCAATGAACGTCAGCCTGCCCGGTCCCTCGTTCTTCATCCAGCGGCGGTACCTCTTCATCCTCGGGTCAGTCGCCATTTTTATCTTCATCTCTTCTTCCTGCTCTTTCCTGTATATCTGAAAGAAAAATGAGGACACTGACTTATCCTACAGTTTATAACTACATCCAGGTCACTCCACTGCATACACTAGTCCAGCTAGCTAACTTTGTCAAAATCTATAATTACCACATCTTTGTGAATGTAAACAATACTGATACAAATACCAAAAAAATTCTTTGGACAGAATAAAACCAAGATTAATTACCAGAATGATGGGAAGAGGAAAGTATAGTGAAGGGCAAATAAACATTGGACATTTTTTACTTGAAAGAATAGAAAGTGATAACCTACTTTTAATGCGTTTAGAGATAGAAAAACAATCTGATATTTCTTATGTCACAAAATGAGATACTTTTTTCCATATGTACACAGATAATAGTACTACTTTTAACCACATTTATAAAGACAGTGGTACAAGCTACTTTTATCAATGTCTGGACAGAATGACTAACCCTACTTTTAACCACATCTATACAGGTGTTGTTACAATCTGAACGTGATTTAAGTAATCATTAACAGAAAAAAGAAAAAAAAAACAAACAGTTGCATAGGAGTGGGCAGTGTCAAATGTATATTTTTTGGGGAAAATTTGTGCTATTATATGCACTTAAATAATGAGGTTACTCTGGTAAAGCAGATTTCTCCAGTAGTGGGAACAGAGTAGAAATCTGTGTACTGTACATGCAACCAGTCATGAATCAAATCATTTCTCTTTTATCTGATTTATTTATGATTTATTTGAACTCTTTTATTTTAACTTTCTACAAGGAAACTTCCACACTATTAAAGCAGCACCTGTTTTAGTTACTAAATCATCTACTGAGGTTGACACACAGCTCTCACTCTCACACCTCTTTGTATTGTGTCATTGTTCTGTGTGCTAGGGAACATGCACAGTCATCCGTGATGGTGTTACGAGATCATTAATATTGCAAAATGACACTTTTCTATCACATCAAAAATTATACTGGTATTACCGTGGATGGTATGATATGGTAGATCCATAGTGGCATAAATCGATACAAGTAGAAACATTGCTATTTTTTATATTTATGTTACTCTTTATAGAACACATGGTCTTAGAACATACATCTTAGCTACATACGAACAATATGTAACAAAAATATCATAGTATGTTAGACTAAAGGTAGCTTAAGGCAACGTTAGCTTGTTTACAACTTTATTCTGATGTTCCACCATTTTGCAATCTACTCACCAAAGTCTAAATGGTTTAGCTCAGAGACCAAATCGCTCTCTGTAGATAACTGTTCACAGTCCTAATAAAAACTGCAATGGAGTGTTTGCATAACATTACATTAATCCAATTCTGACCCCCGTCTACCACCTGGTGGTGTTAATGTTATTGTGTAACAGATCATGTATCATGGCAGTGTCAGTCTATCATACTCACTCATCTGCTTTCAGTTATGCTTTTACACCAGTACTTAATTCATTATGTATTTACAATATCTACTTGGTTGTTTTTTATCATCTTGCTACTGTCAATTACATTTTCTACAGACCAACAAAAAAGAAAAAGACTGTTCCACTGAGCTGTCTGAGACTGTGAGCACCTGAGCTAGCACCAAGAGTTGAGCCTGACTCATGGATACTCGACAATGATTGAAAATGTGTCAAAGCACATTTGAAGTAGATTTGTTTGTCAGCTTTTTCACAGAGGAGCATAATTAAATGATGGACACCACAAATATACACAAACAAATAAGCAAACTGATAAACAACCAAATCTAACTGTGCATGAAACAAATAAAAAAATTACATTAGGGAACTTTCATCTTTGGAAGCCAGAGTATTGTACTGTACTGCCCGTGGTACCCCAAAACTAAACAAAACACCCAAGGTCACAACTGAAAATATTCATCTGCTATGACACATGCACTGGAATCCTGACTTTAGTCAGATGAGCTGCATATGAAAACGCAATAATCCAAGGCAGTACCCAAGGACATTAAAAGACTTAGCTTCTGAGATCCCTGGTACAAAGTCTGTGCGATGTCCCAGGTGCGAACACAGTAATTTCACATGCAGTGAGTGTGGGCGTTCACTTTCAGTCAATCTACTCATCCCAACACCAGAAAACAGGAAATATATATAACACTTTCTGTTGCTGTATTGTGCTTCTCTCCTACATTCATTTCCACAGTGTACTTTCTGTGCCACGTTGTGCCTCCTGCACCCGCTACCCTCCCTCTGACTATATCTGACTATTTCCCTGATGTGAAAATGCATTTCAAACTGGTGATGAAATTGAAGAACATGTCTACAGAGAGACCGTTCGAAGTCACAAACCTCATAGTTTTCTTTGATCCAGAGCCTTTTCTCCAGGAAGGACTGTCTGGTGTTTTCATCCAGACTGTCAAACTGAGACTGGGACATCTTCATGTTCCTCCTGAGAGATAAAACACAACACAAAACTGAGATGAGAAACGCTGTCCACCCTAACCTGCGGAGCTGCGGTAGCTAACTGTGGCTCTGTAGTTAAAGTTCCACAGGAACTGACCTGATGATGTAGAGCTTCTCCTCGTCTCCGTACTCCTCCCTGCAGATAGTGAAGCGGTAAAACCAGGAGATGTACCAGGCCACGTAGTTGGTCAGGTAGTATGGGAAGAGCACGATCTGACATAGCAGGATGTCTGACAGGTTGGGCTTCTGATAGCCGCCTTTAATGTCGATCTTGTTTTTGATGATGTCACGGATCACTTCCTCCTCCTGCTCCCGGATCTCTTCTTTGGAGCGGCGGTTCTTTCCCTTCTCCTTGGTGCGGTTGAGAAGGCCTTGCTGCTTGGCGATCTCTGTGGCCTGGATTCGGTACTTAGGGACTGTCACCAGGTAGTTGATGGCCTCGTTGTAGCTGCTGTGCCAGCTGTAATACTGGAAGACAGGCAGTGTTAACAGATTAAATTCAATTTATATGAGTATATTGTCAAATAGAAATCTGACAAACACCATTACTACTATAGCGTTACACTCTATAGTATATAATACTATTACAGAGTCATATTTTGTCTCCTTGTTGCAGTTGTACCTGGAAGATGGAGATGGCACAGATGGTGACCAGGATGACGATCCTTACGTCCACTTTGGGGGTGAGCCGTCGTCGGTAGTAGGTGTAGTAGTGCTGGTAGTACTCCTCAGGATGATCCAGCATGTAGTCGTAGTCCCGCCGGGTGTCCTCATCCTGCACATGAGACAATACTTTGGTTTTAATGTTTCTATTATAAAGGCTACAGTAGGAGTCCAAGGAAACATGTTTTACTACCTGCTGGCAGGAAGCAAAGCAGCACAATCATTGCACCAATCAGCAGCCAGAAAAATAGATTTGTGTTTGTCCCAGTGAACTACTTTTTACATTAAACATAAATGTGACTTGATTGATTTGATTTAAAAACCCGCAGTTTAGTAGCATAAGGTAATTTCAGTGTTTGTATTCACTGTGACACTTCAGTCTGTGCAACAGTGAAAAGATTTTGATTATGATTATTGAAACAGATTTATCTTCATATTGACGCAACGACAGCAGCTTAAATATAACAGCACCTGATAAGAGGCTAGAGTTTGAGCTTGTTTGTAATTTTAATAGTACGTTTTTAGGAGTAGTGGTGTGGTGATGTCACAGAAGTGACAGTTTTCAAGTGGGTGGGAGATTTTATGCATCATGCAATGATGAAGAGATTTTGAATTTATTAATTATATATAATATATCATATATTATTATATATTATATAAATGTTTGTAGGATTACGTTGTCATTAAATCACAATAGAGCTGCTGATGAGTAAGAGGCTGCTGAACTGAATGTGCTGAGGTTCACTGCTGATCATTGAGAATCCTGCATAAGGTACAGAAAACAGCATGTGAAGGCAGCTCGTGGGCCATAAACATATATTGACAGTCCAGCAGCACCTTTAATTACCTGTTGACAGGTCATTAGATCAGGATTATTACTTTTACACTTAAACTGGCCCTGAACATACAATGCTCCCCATTTTTTATTTACTATTTATTTACTTACTAGATGTTGAAAGGCAAAGGAAGACTGTCTGTATAGCAGTGGCTACAGGGATGTACATGTTAATGTACTATAGTACATTACTTTTGGCAATCGTGTAGTACTGCATTGTAAATATGAGACTCGTCTACAGAAGTACCACAAGGGGAAGTAAAATAAAGAAAAGAATCATAGGGATCATTTACCAGCAAGGGACAAGTTTACACTGATCACTTTATAACATCACTGTCACACTGATGGAGATACCATCAGAGGACAGTGACACACATGAAGCCAGACTATAAATGAATAAGCTGTAGGGTCACAGGGATAAAAATATGCCACTTCATACATACTATATATTCTAAAAACAAAAAAATAATATTATACCATAGCTGGTATAATTACAGCCACTAATATGCACTGAGGGAAAGAATAGTAGATAATAATACACTTCTATGGGTATACCATGCACCATTTCTGAATATTAGAGACATTATAAAGCACAACAGATGGGCTGTGTGAGTAAAGGAGGAATGACAACAGGGATAAATGTCATGCAGCATAAGCAACACGACTTTCTACATGTAATGACACAGTATATCAGATGTAAACAAGCAGTACAAAGATGAATTAAAGTACTGTGAGGAGGATAAAGTGAGCAGTAGCAGTAGTTCTGGACTGGACTCTACACAGACACGGGGCTGGAACTTAAAGAAAACTTTGCAGTCTTTGACAGACTTGGACTAACCTTTAAAGTTTCATAGGCGGTCGCGACGAGCAAGAACTTCTTCTGTGCAGACTCCTGGGTCTCTCCCGCCAAGCCGGGCTCTCCCGGTCTGAACCGGTCCGGGTGGTACAGGCGGGCCAGCTGTCTGTAAGCCCGGGCGATCTCCGCTTTGGAGGCCTCCCGGGTTACGCCGAGCACATCATAGCAGACGTCCGTGCCGCAGTACAGGCCCTCAACTAGCGCTGTGACCGTCGGCAAAAAGCACAGGGAGAACAGGAGCACCGCCAACCGACACCGAGGCTGCAAACACACAGCAAAACCTCCGCCACCGCAGCGGCTCCGCTCCGTAGGCGAAGCCATCTCCACAGTGTGCGTGCTGCAGCCAGCTCCGGAGCTCAGGCTGTCGGGTCGCACAGTGCTTACTTCATCAGAGCGCGCCAGGACGGAACGATGACGCGGCATCACGCCGTGATAAATGAAACATAAAACACTTCACTAGAGTTTTTAGCGATAATTTAAACAGATGTTTTTAAGTAAATACAGTTAAATAAAACAATAAATGCACGAAGCCTGTGATCCATCGTGTGTTTGTTTTGAGACATTCTTAAGATGAATTCTGTTAATAGTGTCTGGGCTGCTGATTCTAAAATCCACTTTCCCCTCTGATGAAGTCCTATGTTGAGCTAGGAGAGCGTTTTAGATCATTGTCTTTTTGCAGGATGAAGCTTCCAATTAGTTTTGGTGCATTCTGGGTAAAGTACAGCAGTAAAAATGTTTCTGTACGTGAGTTATATCATCAATCAAGATTAGTGAGTCTGTTCCAGGAGCAGCCATGCCAGTGTTTGGTTTGTATCTCATGGTGTGGCCTCTATATTTATTCCAAAGGTTCTGTTTAGTAGCAACTGGCAGAGGTGCAGTAAGGTACATATATATGGTCTGAAGCATATACAGATGTGGATGTAATTGTTGGTACCTTTCTGTTTTTTATTTTTACTTATTTAACCAGGTAGGTCAATTGAGAACCAATTCTCATTTACAGTGACGACCTGGCCAAGAAGCAGCATAACAGTAAGGACATAAAGACAGAAACAACTCATAATATAAACAGTGACAAATAGGTGGCTAAAAGCAAGTGCAATGGTCTGGTACTATTGAGTTAATTGAGTTTTTAAAAGAGGACAGCAGGATGAATGAGCTGAGCTTTAAGGTCTGCTGCAGATGATTGCAGTCATTTGCAGCAGAAAACAATTGGAGGTACAGACCTTGGGTATGTGGAGATTGATGGGGCTACTAGAGCACAGACTGAGGCTTGTGTTATGGATATTAAGAAGTGACTGTGGATATAGCAGAGTTCTCCCAATGAGAGTTTTGTAAATGAACAGAAACCATTGAGTTTGTCTGCGAGAATGGCGTGAAGGCCAGTTCAACAGAGAATACAGGAAAAGAAGATTTTTGCATTATAGAAAATTAATATGAGCTTTGACCATTGGTTAGCACTGTTGCCTCACAGCACCAAGGTCCCGCGTTCGATTCCCGGGTCTGCCAGGTTCTTTCTGTGTGTGCATGTTCTCCCCATGTTTGCGTGGGTTCTCTCTGGGCACTACAGCTTCCTCCAACAGTCCAAAGACATGCAGTCAGGTTAACTGGGGACTCTAAGTGAGAGTGTAAATGGTTGTCTGCATCTATATGTTGCCCTGCGATGGACTGGTGACCAGGGTGTACCCTGCCTCTCGCCCATATGATAGCTGGGACAAATAATACATTTCTGTGACTTTCAAATGATAGTGTGCTATCAAGCCAGATACTGAGATACTTGCAGCAATCAACAGAGGTGGGTAGAGTAGCCAAAAATTGTACTCGAGTAAGAGTAGCATTACTTCAAAATGATATTACTCAAGTAGAAGTAAAAAGTAGTCATCCAAAAAATTACTCAAATAAGATCATTTGTATATATAATGTTTTTATTTTAAATAAGATACACTATACACATAAACACATAACACATAAAGTGACTGAGTTAACTTTACAATAAAAACATCTTTTGAGCACAATGGTAGCCTAATGATTAGTGTATATAATAATGATAATAATTGATACTTTACTATAAACACACAAACTACTTTATTTGGTGAAAAGACTACTCTACTACTAAAAGACCACTGATCACTGAATAAGTGATCATAAATTTCTGATTTATTTTTTAGAAATGATGTAATCAGACAGACAAAAATATAAAATAATGTGCAAATTCTGGGTCTGTCAAATAATAAAATAAAAAAAAGAGTAACCATAAATAACATCTTTACAAAATAACAAACTAAGACACAAGAAAAACAGATTTCCAAATCTCAAAAAACATAAAGCTTCTGAAACCAATACCTACTGTAGATAACGTGTGTATGTTTAAACAGTGCAAACTAGTTCCAGTGACAAGATATACTGTATACTGTATACTGTATATTTACTTGCCCTCTGAATGGCACAGCAGGATCATTGAGTTTTGCTGAAATGTCAGTTTGTTTTGGCAGAGAGAGAAGAGACAATATATATAGCTGTTCTTTTATACTGTGTGTAAGCGAAACATACTTTGTATATGAGCCCATCCATCGTTCATCCATTTCAGTTTGAGCATTGGAGACAATTTTCGTGTGTTTTCATTCCACGTCTGCTACGTGTGGAGACTTTATTATAGTATTCCTAGAGAAAATTGAAAATAATCTGACTGTAGGGACATGTTAAACTATAGGAGAGACTAAACAACAGCTTCACAAACACACAACACAGCACAGGAGCGCTAACTCCTCAGGACAGGACTCAGCAGTGCATCCGAGTTAGTGTATATAAGCAGCTTCACAAACTGTACATTTATTTTTTGCTTGAGTTGAATTTGGGAAAACATTTTCTGGATAGTGGAAACACATCTCATATTTTACCTTTGGATTTTTGTGGGTAGGTATTCATACCACAAAGTTGCTACCCAACTACCCAATGAGGTGAGGTGAGGTTGGATGGGGGAAAAGAATCACCAGGATCAGAGCAGTGACAGTGGCTTTTAGCTGATGTTTGCATCCAAAGTATTACAAGAGCCATTCCACTAATTTGTGGCTGACCCTCCCAAATTAGTCCAAGAACATGGTGACTTGACAAAAGAAGAAACACATTCAACGAATTTCAGGCCTTGATGAACTCAAACAGTTTCATGTGAGAGACACAAAGAAAGAGAAGAAATGAGAAGACAATGGAATATTTTTTACTATGTTTTATCTGTAAGAAATGGGAAAATGATGCAATAAAAAAATGTGCAATAAAACATGTTGAAAATGAAAGGCACAGGAACAGTGGTCATAGCAACCTGACAGGAGGTGGAACAAATGGAATCCTTTGAAGATATGACATGGATGAAATAGGAACCAGAACATTTGCAAAGGTGAATATTGTTGCCACACTGCAGTATACCTTAACACACTGGTGACACCTGCTGATCAGGGTTAGAGCATGAAACCTTGGGTATGACTGTTACATCATGTCACCTGCACGAATGCACGTGTGCGTGTCGATCTTTGTGTGTGTGTACGTGCACATGACAAACTCCCACTTAGAGAAAAACAGCTCCAATGGCACTGCACGTCTAAAAACTCAGGGAACCTTTAATGTTTTTGATGCCAGCATGATGCCAGGCTGAAATTCCCAGCATGCTGTTCTGCACAGCTCACTGTAAATTTACAGCAGGAGGTATGACTTAGGCATCAGATAACCAAAAAGCCTTAAAAAAGAACGTGATCAAATTCAAGCTTATAGCTGCAGATCACAACTTTGAAGAATGATATGCTAAGGATTTTGGATTGCATTTTTAGGCAGATATTTCTGTTTTACTAAATTGAAGATTTATAGGAACAGTAATGTTGTTGGCATGTGGATAGAATATATAGAAGGCAATGAATCTTCCACAGAGAGAGAGAGAGAGAGAGAGGGTATGTGTTGGAGGGTGTTATATTTTTAGTTAGGGCAGCCCCTCAACATTTACCAACAGGTTAATGACCCCCAAAGTCACAGTATATAGGGCAGAGCCGTCCGCAGTCTCCACACAGATCACATCGAAGGTCACTGTAAGGTTCATCACCTCTACCTCTACAGTGTTCAGGATATGATAAATATTATTTGCATCCCATATCATTACATAATGTGGATATAATTATAATTCTTGATGTTTTCAAAAAACAACATTTTTTTGTGTGCAGGAGGTGTGAAGCAATTTGAACATGTCTAGTGAGAAGAACCCTGAGGTGGCTGGCTGCGGTGCCTCCATCATGAAGAACGTATGGGAGATCAGAGTGAGAGAGCACAGACAGAAGTTGCAGCTGGAGCAGGAGCGAACGGAGAAGAGCGCTCTGCCATCGTAAGGACTAAAACTGTTTGTCTGTGCACAAGCAAAAATACGATTTTTGGGGGATTTTACCTTTACTGGAAAGTAGTAGCAGGTAACAGGACATGTGAGAGGACGTAACAGATATGACTGATATTGTGCATACATAATTATATGCAGTAGTGCCTTGAAATGACTGGATATCTGCAGGAGCACAGTAAGAATTTTTTATAATAGTTCCATTTTCGTTTAGCATGACACTGACCTTTACATTGATCTTTGGACTGACCTTTACTTGATCTAACTACACCACATATGTTCCAGATGAACCCAGATCTCTTCTTACAGACATGTCACAGAAAGTACCTGTGTATGTTCAAACTAATATCATTTTTTACATTACAAATTCATTTCTGAAATTGTTTGTTATATAGGAAACTAATATTCACTGGAAAATTTTACTTTCTGATATTCTTACACTGTTTTTGAACATCTGACTTTTTTTACTTCTCAATCTCAGTTATAACTCGCTAGAGTTACTAGTGTACTAGATATCTCTAGGTTAAACTATGGTCTTAACTTTTGAGACAAAAACAGCTCTGTATAATGACATACTGAACATTATCACCTTTATGTAAGTAGGATTAATTGGATACTGGCGAGCTGATGAAGGAAATATGACTGCATAGGGAGGGAATAACAGGTTCTGAAATTACGGCTAACAAAATAAGAATAAGTGGTTAAAAACAAGTTCATTTAACCATCAAAAATAAATGGAAACACCTCTGCTACATTCAAAAATGTGCAAATTAGGGCCGACTGCAAGAGAAATTTGTCAGCACACTGAAAGGTTGGCAGTTTACTGTGAAACCAGACCTCAGAGAGTAACACGTGTACTAGGATGGATTCTGTGTCGCGACCTTTGAGGCAGCTTTGAAAGCTAAACAGATTTAGGAGTAATGAATACTGAACAAAATGATACAAATAGTATTTTTATAGTTGACACTAGACACACAGGGAGGGCAGCTCAGAGTCATGTTACTGTACAGAAGATGGAAATACAGAAAATATACCATATTTCACTCTGCAGTCAAATATTTTAAGACCACTTCAATAGTAAAACTCATCAATTTTTCATGTTTTTGTTACATTTTTTAAAGTTTTTTTTTACACAGACACAAAAATATTTCACAAACAATACATTATGATAAAATTATACATTTGTATAATTTATTTATTTTTTATTGAATACCATATTTAAAAGCCATCGGTAAATGTAAGATTTGTGTCAAATGTAACTACATTTCCAGGCAGTAATTAAAAGCTGAGAATATCAAGCCACATAAATTTTAGGGCACATTCGAAATAAACAGTTTATACATTTACTCGTATAGCACTTCTGACAAATAGTGCATCAGTAAAGTAACATCTGAGGAAGAGGAGTACATTTTCCTCAATATAGTCTATTATTATGGACATAGCATTGGACTGATGGTTTCTTTTATATGAAGATAAAGTGTATGAAATTATTTTGTTGAAGCGATGTTAGGTAGTATTTTACTGTATGATTCAGTAACTTTACCTCATACACCACAGAGTGTCACTGTAGACTTAAATATGAACAATCCCATCAACAGAAAAACTGTAAAACAGATTCTAAACTCGGCACAACTTACAGACACTTTAAAACATTTTATACACATTCATATTTGATACCTTTATTATTGATTCTAGTTTATAATAGATATCAGATGTAGTGTCATGTTCTCATGTGCTTTTTGATCAGTGTCACTGCATCAGTGTAACATGGGGGTTTTCTAATCTATTGGTCAACATACAATTACAACATCAATCCTTTAAAATATATTGTAAGTTGATCATTTTGGAACAGAACAGAACAGTAACAGAAAGTACAAGTGTGATAAATATTCTATATTTTTCATATGTATTTCATACTTACACACATATTTGTTTCTACAGTATTAATCAGGTCTGGGCAAATCGGGTGGCTGGTAAACTGGGAAGCTACAAAAGAGTGGAAAGGAAAACTAAACGAGCTGAATCTCAGGCAGACAGCAATATCTGGAAAAGCAAGCATACCCAGATTCCACCTGCTCTTCCTCGTAGTGTAGGTTCAGGTCTACTCAACAGAAAAGAAGGCCAGAGCAGCAGATTCTCCACTCAATCACCAAACTACAAAGACAAAAAGGGGCATCAAAGGAGCAGGCTACAGTTACTCATATTCATCAGCCAGACTCAACCTTCTGCTATGGTGTGGGGGAAGTCATGGAAATACAACAAATCTTTGCCACCAGGAGAGAGCACCATGTCTAGCTTAGACTGGGGTGAGTGCTGGATGTTTAATACCCAGCAACCTTATACTGAAGAAGGTAAGCCTTGGCCTAATGGGCCTAACTTGATAGATCCTCAAAGCCTTCATCTCTGGAAAAAACTTGACTGCAGGCTGATGGAATCACAAGAAGTAGAATCAAGTCTTCCCACCGAGGAATGGAAGCTGTCCTGGAGAAAATCTGATAAAAACAGTAAGGAGGTGAATCCACCTGCTGTAAATGGAGAGAATCACCCTAAATCTGGATTCTTTACTTTGTTGGTGGAAAGACAGCACCACAATGAAAACTTGTGCTCTTCAGAGTGGAGTGAATCATGGCGAGCCACCAAACCAGCAAGTCAGCAGGAACATTTTACTATTCCCAATAGTGATTTGATAATTGAGTCTGCTGCTAACAAGCAAGATAAAGATAGAAATGTGAGCTCCAGGTGGGAGGAATGTTGGAGGCTTGTTAACCATCATGGATACAACAAACCCAAGTTTCCTCAAGTTAAGAAATCTCACAGTCCAGAGTGGGCCAACTCATGGATAACAGCTGTAGGGGCCTTCAACAACCATAAGAACTCTGCACCCTCTCCAAGTCAAGATGACAATGATACGTATGAATATGGTAGCCAGACAACGGACTCAGATCTTCACGAAATCATGTGCCATGACAAGAGGTACAGAGATCTGCAGCTTTGCAATGAATTTATGGGTCTCCCTGAATGGACCAAGTCATTGCTGATGACCAAAAATAACTCTAAACCATCTGAAGAAATAGAGAAAGTCCTAAATGCTTTGCCACCAGGGATAGAAACTTTGAAAGTGGAGGAAAATACAAATGAGCATTACTTGGTATTAGAAAAAGCAAATGTGAAACATAATGTAATTTATCAGTCAAGCCATGACAAACTGTCATTAACCCAATGGAGTAATGCCTGGAAGTGGTCCATTAAACACTGGACTGAACAGGTGTCTAGAGAAAACTGGGTGAATGAGTTATTGGATATCCATCCCTTGAAAGGGAAGTTTTCCTTTGACAACCAGATGTCCAAGGAAAGATACCCTGAGAAAGACTGGAGTGCTTCATGGAAAGCTGGAACACTTGTGAACCATCAACTGAGTCAAAACAAATCTTCAGGAATACCTGGGAAAAACACTACTCAGCAGCAACATGCCACTGGCACTGAGCATGGATCTAAATGGGGAAGGTCATTCAGGCTTGCCAACCCAATGCCCCACACAGAGAAACCCTGGGTGGAATCATCACCTAACCCATGTCACTACAAAGTTTTGTGGTCAGTAAGAAAGAACATCATACAAAACAAAATCATCACCAACTCTGGCAACAACCCTGCAACCTTAAGGCTTTGGGGAACATCCCACCAGTTCCTGCAGGGAGCTAATTTCCAGACCAATGACACGGAACCCACTGACCCTAGGGTGATTATACTACCAAAGAAGATCAAAACAAGGAAGCATTTGTATTCCCACATTGAAAAAGAAAAACAATCAGAGAAGAAGTGGGCAGGATGCCATCTTTTGGGTAAAACCCAACCAGGTCCCAAAAGACGCCCTGCTTCAGTACAGAAGCTTAAGATGGAGGATGAATCCGAAGACAAGTTCTTTGAAGAATGGGTAGAATCTTGGAGATTATTTGTCTGTCTTGATAGTCTGATAAAACAGATGCACAAAAAGTCACTCTTGGGTTGGACTGAGTCATGGAAGTTCCTCCTTCCACTGCACCAGCCAATAAACAGCCCCAAGGCCAAATAGAAAGCAATAGCAACATATAGCTCAGCCAAATGAGATGGAACTTTTTCTTACCAACAGCAGACAACTTGACGCATTAAAATTGGGAAAATATTAACAATGTCAAACAAAAAGGCTTTATTACTTGCATTTTTCCTTCATTTTCAGAACTGACAAATGTCATTGCAATTACTGTAGAAATTAAAATTCAGTTTATATATTATTAAATGGTTGCGTCAAGAGTTAAACTATTAGAACTACTAACGTGTAAAAAACCAAATGCATTCACTTCTAGTTTAATATGTTTATTTTAATAGGTAGCACAACCATTATCACCTAAGCATGAGTTAATATATAAAGTCTTGTTTGGGAGCACACTGATTGGTGTACAGTAGAAGCTGATCCAGTTGTTAAGGTGATAATCAGAGCTATTGCTTTTAAGGAGGAAGGAAAATAAAAGAAAGACCAGTTGAAGATTACAGGAAGGTAACAGTAAGTTTTGAATTGTGATGTTGAAAGATTTGCAATGTTTAGTGAAGATAGCTGGACATAGGTGCACTCTTATGTTTATGAAAGTGAACAGATTGGTACTTGGTGTATGTTGTTTGAATGATATAAAACAATCAACTCTCTGTTGTGGATTTATTTCTGCTTCTGTGAAAATTACTGAATAAAGGCAAACATACCCAAAAATCTATGACAAACACATGACCAAAAACCCACAAGAATTTATAAGATTGATTATGGTTATGAAATGGAGGTTGTATTTAGGTTATAGTAGATGAGCATAATGTAATAAACGCATAAACTAATTCCCAAACACTGACCTGTTGCAGGTCAAACATCTCAATTTCATGACAGAGCAACGGCAGTTTTTTACATGTATAAAACATCTTGTATTATTTTTCATTTAGCTCCTCAACTTTTACTGTGTCAGGGTCCAGCTGTGACCCAAGATTTGTTAACATTATATAAAATGTTCTTGTGACCCATAGGTAATAATAACCAAATAAAACAGAAGGTACAGAATTGTAAACATTTCTCCCTTAAATAATAAAGAACATAAATGATTGGTTTGATTATAGAACATTACCTGAACTGAGCTACATTCACAGATTAGCTAACCACATCTAATCCCTGAAAGGCATCTATCAACTGATGGTTGTTATGTCCAGTAAAGATGTGTTTAATGCTAACGCTTCAGGTTAACCACTGCTCATCACCAACTTCATTAATACTGCTGGGCTGCAGCTAGGTAACAGACTTGTCCAAGGTGAGCCACGGGATGTACATGCTTACGACCATTTCCTATACTTTTTGTGACCCCTGAACTAAAACCAAGCATTGTTTTGGTGCTAGACATTGCTAAGTGTTACCAGTGTCTGTTATGCTAGGGCACAGTATATACTGTAAGATCAATCACTAAAAGTCGTTGGGCATTAACATAATCAGGTATTCAAAATCAGATGTTCATATAACCATATCCTAAAGTTAGGAGAATTTGTATTTGAATTTGTAGGCCTGCTCTGGTTCCTTCGTGGACTTGACTTGCCATCTTTTCTAGTTTGTGGACTTTCACTGTGTCTCCCCCTTCTTCATCTCCTCAATCAGGAAGTCCATGTGGGTAACAGTGGATAGTGAATTGACATTTAAGGCTGCACTTGGACAACATGCTGGTAGGACTTATCCAGCAAAGCTGTTGTCTTTTCTTCATGTTCGCTGGCTTTCTTTTTGAGATTCTCTAACTGGTTTGCTACCTTTTCATGGTCTTTCTTATTCTTTTCATACGCCTCTTTCATTTCTTGGTTGGTAATCACAACTTTTTTAACCTTGTTCTCATATTTCCACTCCTCTTTGACATGATCTGATACAGGATCAATACATACAGTGCAATGTCCTTTTTTAATGACCTCACAGTTCGAGGATATCAGGCGACAGAGCATCCAGGATAGTGACAGTTCTCTTTACAAACTGTACAGCCCCTTCATAAAAAAACCCACCCCACAGGCTTCTTTTCTTTGTAAGTCTCATCAACTTGCACTCCGAAGCGCTTATTGCTTTTCATCTCTTGATCCTGTGTATTTAGGGCTTCCTGGGTCTGTCGGATCTGAGTTTGTATTTGTTCAATCAACGTAATCAACTCCAGCAGATTTTGGATACAGGCTCTCAAGTCAATCTGGTTCTTTAAGACTTTCTGAGTTGTCTGCACTTTTTGAGGTGCAGTTTGTCCTATAAACTCAGCAAAGTGTTTCATTCCTTTCATTGCGACTTTATATGAACGATCATCATCGATCCTTTGTTCATCCTGGCAATTATCAAACAGGAAATAAAGAGGCAGATGCTTTTCATTTTTTACAAATGTAACGTTCGCAGCCTCAAGCACTTGTAGGGCATTTTTAGGTGGTTTTTCATTTGAGTGTGATTAGAGTTACAATATTGTTTTTCATATTTTTGCCAAAAAGAGACATGACTGAGTCAAAGACATACTCTAGTCGATCAGTCAGATGGTTCTATGTTGACTTTAGCACCAGACCCACCACATTAACTTCCTGAACTGAGAGTTGAACAATTCATATAATTTGTAAGTGCATCATGTTCGATCCCCATTGTGTTTCTGTATCCAGGAGTATCAATAAAGAAAGTCAAAGATTTCATACACAATCACATCTAATTTGCGATTGTCTGACTCATCTGTGTTCTTCTCTGCAAACTCAAATCAGACATCGTCCTCCCACTTTACCCCATGCAGTAGTTGAGCAGAGCGTTGACCATAGTAGACTTTCCTGTTCCTGTCTCACCAACAAGCAAAATAGTTTTATTTATCTTGTTGTGATTTTTTACACCAAAGGTTATTCTTCGTAGACTTTGAAGTTCTGTGTCTTTGGTATAAGTTGGTATCGTGAAGGACGTACGGATTTGATGAGGTTACTTCTAGAGATGATGTCCTTATATTTTGAAGTAGTAGTGTTGATATTCCTGTGGAAAAGTAAACAGATTCATTGACCTTAATGTAAACTACACAGTGATTGCTAGTCATAAGCCCTATTATGTAAATTACCGTGTATCTGAATAAAATCCACATAGAAATGCATTTTTTGTTTACTGCAAGGAACAAGCCCTCTGGAAGCTACTGCACACGTCCACTGCAGATACAGTAGTTAATATTGTGTATGCATCTTGGAGAGATGGAATTAAGCATTAATTCAATAATTTATACATCTACACTAATAGCTATCCAGTCCTCTCACAATACGTAAAGTGAGTTATAGAATTATATCATAAATGGGGTCTGAGTTAAGTCTCAAAGATGCTTCCTGTAGGACGACTATAAACTCCTCTGCAGACGTGTACTTCTTGTCTGCAGTGTCACCTCTGACACTGTAGTGGGTGCTGTGGACCAGTAGAACACAGTAGGTGAATGTTTGTGTGAACTTTACTAGCCATTTTTCCAAATTAATCAATCATAGTGGTTTGATTAACTCAGTAGTTCTTAGCGGTAAATTATGTAATGTATGTAGCCAATACATCAATACTTGGTATAGTATTTTAATTTAAATAAAAATTAAAGAAACTGTAGTAAATGCATGACATGAAAGTAAAATATTAGTGTTTTGACACAATCATTATCATCATATTCTATATGCCAAATTGTTGGTGCATAACAGTTTTTCACAGTGCTATTCATCCAGTACTGCTGTACTCCATTGCTAACCCAGCTGTCACCACAGAAACCAGCCTGAACCCAAAGCTTTTATTTTTGGTTGATAACTATGTGGTTGTCAAGGTTTACACACAGTGCGTAACATCACAACATTATACTGTATGACACTTAGTTATGGTTGGTGCTGACAGTGATACTTACTTTGCCATGGAGATGTCCGGGACATAGATGTTTACACAAGTAAGGGCTGGATGTGTAAATGGTCTCTGGATGACAGAAAGAACAGAAAAACCATCAAGCAGCAAGTATCTGCTTGGTTTATATGCATTTTAGTCCACATAGTTATTCCTATAAAAATCTAATTCGATACCACAAACTATATCCTCCAAAATGAATACACAGCTCAATGAACCTTTGTAGCATAATTTCAACTAAAACTCTAAAATACAACCATGTTGAAATAATAGTTTGGTGCAGAGTTGTTGTTTTACTCTGCATTAGCTTGGACATAAACCTAAACAAAACAAACAAACCGGAAATGATCCTGTATCATAGAACAGCCATAGATGCCAGTACACAGTGATGACTGTAATGTCTTTCAGAGAACCACCTAAGACACAGGAAGTGGTTTAGGTGCATTTTAAATTTGAATAATGTTTTAGTTTTGTTTTATAACTGCATTTTGATGTAGTCTGAGACTGAAATTCTCTTATGTCAAGACTTTTCTAGATACTGATAAAAAAATTAAAACAGCTGTGCATCTAATTTCTTCCAGATATATTGTGTACAACAGGGGAATGCCTGCATTGGTTTATTAGAAAATCTGTTACATGTTTATTCACTTGTATGAATGTATATACTGAAACTGGCACGTTAGATCCACACCAGATCTTGCAAACAGAGTAACACTACATCTACCTGATTGTCCACTCAACTCCAGAGAAAAAAATCTGACTCTTTAGCTGCTAAAAGCTCAAATCCTCCTGCTAATAATAATAATAATAATAATAATAATAATAATAAAAGTTGTTAGGTATTAGGTAAGCAGTTTTGCTAGGTATTATTAAAAAAAGACAAATTAACTCTTACCTTGGTTGATAAAGATGTATCAAGATGGGCAGCACTGAGTTTGCTTAGTCTTCAACTGCTCTGCATCTCCCTACCATTTAGGACTCCTGATTTCCTGTTCGAGGCAGATCACAGTCAAAAAGGGAGCGCAGATCTTAACACTCTAACCACAGACACAGCAAGTCAGAAAGTATTAGAAGAAACAACTTCCTGTCTAAAATATTACAGTTTCTCATAGATTCTGCCTGTGCCTAACCTAATTAAGGTAGAGCTGTAGTATCATATCCCGCGACCCCTACCGGGACTAAGCGGTTCAGAAGATGAATGAATGAATGAATCATACTGTTTCACCAAAGTCTGTATGTATGAATGATAAAAAAATGCAAAAGGCTTACTCACACCTGCTCCTACAGTCAACATCTACTGAACACAAGTAAGAATCTCCAAAAACAAACTTCCTCACAGAACTTGTTGAAAAGATGCACAGTATGTACAAAACTGTTACTAAAGCAAAAGGTGCACTTGCTGGTGTTTCAGATCAAGTGTACTAGAGTTTGAGGTCACAAGGACAAAATCCTTCAGGATTTTCTGAGCGAGCACAGAATTCATGGTTTAATGCCATGTTTTTTGCCAGATGTAACAGGACACACACCTTCCAGAAGGTAAAATTTTTGCCTAATCAGTTCACAGAATATTTGCCCAAAGACTCAGGGGGCATGGTGGTGTAGTGGTTATCACTGTTGCCTCCCAGCAAGGTCCTGGGTCAGTGAATAATAGTGTTCCACAAAACAGAGTTCAGAGTACAGGCCGGGTCAGAACAAAAGAACAGCTCAGAATCCATAGTCTAATATTCACAGTCTAGAGACCACAATACTGGAAGCAAAGGTCAAACCAGAGAATCAGAATCTGACATATAAATATCAGAGGCAGGTAAAATCCAAAAATACCAGGAAGCCAAAACTGGATATAGAGTCTTCTGAAACAGAAACACAACAATCTAGGAGAGTGTCACAGTGGCTGCTCAAACAGGGGGGTGAACAGGTGTAATTAATTGTTTATGATTTGACCAAATGATGTAAAGAGACCAGGAGTGAATACTGGCAGAAAGGAAGAAGGTTCCCCAGTCTTCCCGGAAAATTTCTGGCTCCAGCAGTTGGGATTGCAACTGGAAAATAAAGCCCCTGAAGATGTAAACATGGTCTCAGGGTAGAATCCTGCAGTTTGCCTCAGAGTTCTTAGTGTAAAAATAGAAGCGAAGCCTGGTTGAGACAGAACTCTGTCATCAGCAGCAGGATGATCTCAGTATCATGTTACAGATGGAGGGCTCTCCTGCAATTTGCTCTCAAAGAGCAGCAGCAACTGCTCTCCTGATTTAGTATGTATCTAGAAGGTTCAGGGGCTCACATTTAACCCTGTTTACACACCGTAGTTTGGTTCACTCCTTCAGGCCAATCAAATAAAATAGTTTATTGGCTGGCTGTCAGGTCTTATGACTGAGCAAAGGTGGAACATGGAAGTTATACTGACAGAGAACCGGGCAGTGCATCCTGTTGAGTCATGTCACACTTCCCTGCCTCTATCTTCTCTAAATAAGGTGATAAAAAATTAAATGATAATTTTGTGAAATATTCTCAAAAAAATCACAATATTCAATATTCATCATAATAGCTATTCACAGTAGTTATAAACACTGATCCTGTAACTTTTATATTAATTTTTTTCTATTTCTATATTGGATTGCAATGTTTTCTATTGTTTGAATATAGCACCTTTTTTCTTTCTTTTATTTTTTATGGAAGACTCAGTTATGCCACAGTTAAAAGAACTGCCGACTCATCTTTCATCATGGTCTTTCATACATTTTCTTTATCTATAACTATAAAAGAAATCATCTTTATTATTTCAACATTACATTCAATATCATCAAATAAGGAAAAAAAGCATAAGATAGGAATCTGGTTCATCAAAGAAATTAAATATTCAGAGTGTCTTAGGGCAGAGGTCAGTGGTTCTTTTTGCTCTCAAGTCCCTCAAGATGTTTTAAAAAACCATCTCACTGCTGATCATTTTGTGTTCAGTCATGGTTTTCACTCTAGTTTTCCATATGTGGAAGTTTGTTACACACATGATCAACCAGAACAATCTCCATTAGTCAGTAAATGATTCTTAAAAGAGACCATACATAACAGACTTTATGTTTAGTTGAGGGTTAAAACCCACACTGCTCAGTTTGTGTGGTTCGGTAACAGTCCAGGAGCAGGTGCTGCAGAGTCTCGTCTTCATTGCAATTTGTCATTGGACATTTCTTCATAGTGACAAAGCAGCTCCACTGGGCCACCGCTCTGACAGAGAGTCGGTTCACTGAGATTACCTACACAGTATCTCTGAGGTTTCTGATATTATTTTACCATTAACATTTTTAATTATTTGACTATAATCTGAAGCCGTGGCATATTTATAGTCATATATTCTTCCATGTTGATGCCCGTAAAATTAATAAAATTAATTTTCTTAGAGGAAATGGTCCAGTCTTTGTGTAGATGTAGACACTGCGCTATAGTGTCCCCATATAGCAGTTTGTAATAGCGTATATTGGACAGAGCTTTTCCAAATAATTTCTACCAATGCATATTGTGGAAGCCCCACTGGAACTTAGATTTTTACATTTTATTGTATTATTTTTTTATATACATAACTATTATTGCATGTAATAGTTATGGTTATGGGGCAGCACGGTGGTGCAGTGGTTAGCACTGTCGCCTCACAGCAAGAAGGTCCTGGGTGTATGCCTGTCCAGGGTGTACCCTGCTTCTCACCCATACGACAGCTGGGATAGGCTCCAGCACACCCGCGACCCCTACGGGGACTAAGTGGTTCAGAAAATAGCCGGATGGATAGTTATGGTTATATAACTTTTATATGGTTATAGTTATGTATATTTTCTTGTTATTCTTACCTAAGAAGATGTATCTGTGTTATAGTCACCAATAAGGAGAAAACCTTACAGGAAATATAGAATTTATCATGAGAGCCACAAGTTCTGGAACTACATCTAATGTAGAAATGAGACAAAGATAAACTTGCACCAGAAAATACGGGATCAAAAAAGGGAAGGAGCTGCTCATGTTCTGATACTAGCCACCTCATTTGTAAAGCATGATGGAGGTAGAATCATGGCGTGAACATGTGTGACTGGCAAAGAAACTAGTTCTCTTGTCAAGTCTTGCCAATGCAGCCAACTATTTGGGACTTTAGGGCAAAGAACTTAAGTCAATCACCTGATCTGAAGCCACCTGAAGCTGTATTTTGATGAAAACATACCAAGAACAGGCAGGTAGTGCAGTAGGTTTAACTATATAGGTATTGGGTATAAATGTCTTGGGCATAAACCCAAACCACCAGGACAGATATGTAAGGTAAATCTGTAAGGCTTTGTGAGAACTGGACCGACAACATTTAAGAAGTTTAATAGCTGTCAATCAGTTCTGATGAAGCCTTCTGGATGGAAGGCGAAATGTCTTCAGAACTAAGAAACAAGTCCAACTGCTACTGAACAGAACCTTTGGGAATACTCAGTGTTTGGGCTCACTGCTTGATGTTGGTGGAGATGGCTCTGAGATGGGAAGGAAGGTGTCTACAGTCCACAGGGTAGTGGGGTGGGATGGTTGTATTGTCTGCAGAGGAGTGTAGAAGAAGAGAAGAATCTGGAGGCAAGATGGCTGCACCCAGCGTTGGTGTTCTCCAGGTGGATTCTAAATAACAAACTCAATAGAGAACAAGGTGGTTAATGTCAGCACAAGCAGTCAGTAAAGGAGAAAAGGAGTAATACAGAGATCAAGTCCATAATCCAAAGACAAATCTTCTGCAATAGTCAAGTATTTAAATTCACAGCCTAATCCAACACAAATCCAAAGAGACAGAGCAAAAAGTCTGACTCCAGATTTCACATATAATATTTAGGTCACAGTCGGCTGTTAAACCAGAATCCAGAGTCTCCAGACTTACAAGTTGGTTGCAGGAGGCAAAGTTTGGGTCTGGTAGGCAAACAGGTTCAGTCCAAACAGCTAGAAGGCTGGAGAGTCTTCTGAATAACAGAACATAGCAGACACTTTGGCAAAACAGAAATGTTAGCAGAGTAGCTTCAATCAGCAGAGGGCAAATTAAATCGTGTTGATTACGAAGTGGTTCCAAGGTGATGAACACTTTAAAATAAAAAATGTAAACTGGGAAACTAGACTGAAACCATGACAGAGTCAAAGGTTGTATTACAAACTTCACTGGGAACTGTTTTTTTTTTGTAAACAGGGCTCTTATGCACAAGGAGAATTTCAAGCAGTGTAAGTAGACTTCACCATAGTATTTAGTATTTAGCACGAGGGGACATTTTGATCTGCTGATACATATAGTAATATATAATATAAATTAATGAAAGCAATTATAGTTAATTCTCTGGGGACTATTTTGTATACAAATAGTATAGGGTGATTTCTGATTAAAAGATTAAAATAGGGGTGTTCAGAAAGTCATATATTGATACCAAACAACAGTTCAATGTTCAAAGATGTGTATTTGCTTTCTACTAAAATATCTGCAGTACAAATTCTAATTATATTTACAACAATATTTTTGGTTCAGGTTAGGGAAGGATTGTTGTCTGGTTTGGATCTGTTTGCTTGTAGGTCACAGTGATTGACAGAGAGATGTCATATTAGGAGGCTGGATGCTAGATTCCCTTCTATCTGATCTAACAGTCGCTCCAACTGGACCGACAAACCCACGGCCAGTTTGAGTGGGTTTAAAATCATTTTGTAACAACACTACGCACAACATGTTGTTTTAGTGTGACATACCACACCATGAGTATGTGCTATGCCACCTGTGCACTGTGGCTACAGGAACCCTGGATGCAATTCTATACTGAGAAGTTCCCACACTTGGCTGGTTGCCAGGCTGTGAGAGTGTAATGCATGGTGCGGCTGTGTTACAGCACCCAGAACGACTCTGCTTATCGCACATGGTTTCTGATCGTCCTGTTTGTTTGTGTTGCTGCAGTAAAGATTGCTTTAACACAGATAGAAAGACCACTACTCAGCTTTTTTCATGGCAACGAATCCCCTTCTGTGTCCTCAGTAATTTCAGCATCGATTTGCATGCCGCTGCTTGCTCTCCTTGTGTTTGGCATTGCCACACTCAGACACTAAATATAGAGCCGCAGCTCTGAATCTGTTAACGTATAATGTAAAAATAGCAAAGAGGGTAACTTCTCACCACAGAGCAGACATTCAAGACAGACTGGGTGTAAGATGGCAAAAGTTAACTACTGAAAGAGACTGTAGACAAACTGAGAGAGAGATAATAACAAGTACTGTTAAGATTAGAGACAGACAGACAGTGGACAAGTGCTGTAAAGACCTTAACCTCTGCTGGTACTGGATACAACAGGAGATGTGAACAGCTTGTGAGTGAGACAAAAAGACATCAGGTAAGTCAGATATGATTTACTGTAAATGGCTTGTGTCATTCTATTAGTTTGGTGTTTTAGTTTTGAATGAGCTAGATTGGTTGTCTTTGCGCTAAGCGCTAGGATTAACACTCTGATGCACCCACTACAGTGTGCAAGACCATTATCATATGATGACATCTAGGTTTACCCTTAGGAGTGATCTATGATTTGTGTCCAAACATGTGCACTTACTGACAAAATGCAATGACATGGCTGATGTTTGTTGGAACTTTTTGGCTCACTGTCTGTGTTAGATGGGAGTTTGAGCCGCAAAGAGACACAAATTGTTAGAAAAACAGTTTAGATTTTAATGTTATCCAACCGATAGCAGAATGAAACATTTTGTGTTGTTTCTCAATCACTTGGCTCAGTCTGCTCTCTGAGGTTCTTTCCATTTTACAAAAAAAGCTAAACTTCTATCGGTTATTTGAGAGACGTCCAAATGTAAAAGTAATTATGGATGATTACATAAGAGAAACTGAGTAAAGACTGGCAGGTACCTCTCTGACATTACACTTTCACACAGAACCTCCCACATTCAGATTTTAATCATAGCAGTGATTCAGTACACAAAGTTTTAATTTACACTGTACATCATAACTAAAGTTATGTTAAATCTGCCCAAACAATGAAGTCAAACAACACAAGAAGAAAAATAATGACCTTAATATTTTATACTTAACCTGAATGGGTTTTAATTTATCATAGAAAACTTGTCCTTAACTTCTAAGCTATAAGCTAAACTAAGGGGCAGGTCATTCTTGAAAGAAGTTGCAAACCTTAATTGGCTCAACATGGTTGAATGAACACGACAGAAATAAATAAAATTGTATATTATTTGAAAATTGTTATTATCTGCAATAAAAGTGTATACCAGGAACAGAGACAACATTTCAGTTTTTGAACCAGTCTGCCTTTATCCCAATGCTCTTTTAGAAATTAGTTCTTAGCTGGTTTAAAAACTATATGTTTTTACTGTCATTATATCATATAAGAATACATTATCTGCATTTCTTCACACTTTCAATGTTAATAATATTATTAAAAAATCAATAATAAAACGTGTATCATTTTCTAAAAGCAGTGTTTTCAATTTGAGTGTAACACCTTTTTAATAATTTCCGTGAAGTTCCCCCCTTCTTTGAGTGTGTGTCCCAGTCTGGCCACCCCCAACAATTTCTCGACCTGCCGCTGCCAAACACAGAGATGTCACTAAGTTGCTATTGTACAGCAGGCTTTGATATTTTGGGAAACAAGTCAGACTTGTCCACGGTCGGAAGAAACACATATTGACGTTACGTGTTATTTTGGGTTCGAGACTTTTCACTGGGGGCTTCTCTAAGAGCAGGAGGCCTGAGCTCAGTTCCTAATTTTAAGGCATCATCATTCGGTCAAGTCCACCTCATTTATCAACCCAGACAGTGCTAAGTCCCAGAGACCATCGTCAGACAGACAGAGATAATAGTACATGGCCTTTACACAAAGCCCTTTAAATGTGTCTATTTTGTAAGAATAATTTAAAAAACAACACAGATCAACATTTACTAAATCCTCCTTCAATGTTGGATTAAATTCCATTAGACTTAAAACCTGTTGCTGAAAGACGGTCCATTACAGTCAGTGTTTGACCATGTTCATGTTAAACTTATGTTCCTATGTTTTTCTATTAACAGACAAAACCATGGAGCAGCTGGCATTAGCTAATTTCAGCTGCTTAATGATCCATCCATATCCATATTTGCTTTTTATTCTGACAGCAGACCACGCTTGTACATGAATGGAAAAACTGCACAATAACACAAACGTATGTAAAAAAAATATTTGATGGTATTTTTATCATTAAATATCAGTAGCAATCTTTGTATCATGAAGCTGCGAGACACCTGTGAAAAGTGAGATTTTAGAACATCTGTAACTACTATTTGTCAATGTCTAGTGGCTGCAGGGAACATTACACAGCCACCGACAACTTATACCCTCAAACTATGCAAAGGGGGAAGTTATGGTGGATGGGTGGCTCGACAAGACACAGGACTAAAGACTGGAGTTCAAGTGCAGCATAAGGCTTTTCGAGATGACATTTGGGACATGGCCCTCAGCAAGTGTCCTCTTCTAAATCTATATCTATCAATATCATGTTTTACATTTTTGATAAACCTGAGATTGTGGTTTCTGACAACTACAACTGGTAGCACGACTGTAAATTCAGCAAATTGCCAACATAACAGGTGTCTTTATCTTCATTCAGTTCAGTGGTGTTTTGTTGTTGTTGATCCTTTAAGCATGTTCCTAAGTGGTGTAATTATAGAGTTACGCCAGACGTCTCAGGTTGACGAGTCAGTCAACAAGACACCAGCCTGACAAGTGAACTAAAACTGGACCAATATGCTCATTTCTCTGTTTTGAATCGTACACGTCTGATTACCATAGGTGAACTGAATTCTGCATGTTTAATTCTTCATGTTGTATTTATACATAAAGTCTGTAGAAAGAAACAACTAAATAGTCAGAATACTATAAATATATGAAGCATTGTTGAAGCAAGAAAGAGGAAGCAAGAATAGGTCATAGAGGACAATATGAATATGTCCCAAGCTGATATTGTAGCAACAGCACTATTTAAAAAATTATTTCTATTTAAAAAAAAAATTTTTTTTTAGTTTTAACAGAATTAGCTTCTTTCTTCTTTTCTTTACATTTGCCTATCTTAACATTATATAGGGCTTTTGAGTCTTTATTTTTTTCCATGCATTTTTGTGTCTTATGTTCATGGTGTATCCATCTTAAAAGATAAGAATTCATGTAAAATATTATATAATAATGTGATGCATTACTTAAATCTCTACAGTTTGGTTATTATACTGTAGAAAAATGACTAACCTGTTGGAGAAACAGTACACCTGCTTTGGATGTTATAGTCAATAGGCGTTAGCTATTGGTCAGCACTATAGTTAAGGGCCAGTAGGTCGTACACCTGACAGTAGGTTCAGTAGGTTGTTATTGTGCCATATCTTACACTAGATCGACAGTTTAGACACATAAACAAACCGGTTAATTGGTAGTGTTTTGTTCCCCAATCATCCACCCTGACCTTGTCCCTGTCCAGAGTTTTAAGCTACTTCACTGACTTCTGGTCAAGCTTCTACTCTATGGCCACTAGATGTTCCCAAATGATCTCACGCATCAATGATAGTGTACCTACTGGCCTACTGCTAGGTCATCAGGAGCCCTACTGAACCACATTAAGGATGTGATTATAGCTTATAACCACCATTCAGTGGTATGATATGCTTACATTGCCTTGTTGGCATGATAAAGAAGAATATCATAAATCCTCATCTCCTGACAGTTTCTCTTAACTTTTTGTTTGCTTTTCTGGTTTTTAAATTTTAATAGCATATATTAGCTTTTGAGCACCCAAACTACTATACACAACATTGTTTGTTGTTTGTTTGTGTTTGTCTCTTAGAAAACAGGATGTTGTCAAAAAAACAGGAGCAGAGGTCGTTCAGCAACGGACCTCTGAGAGACCAATGGGAGAAAAGAGCTCAGAGCATGGCAGACCAGTGCAAACAGGAGGCTGAATGGAAAGAAAAGAGTGCCCTCAAAGGGTGAGACTCAAGTATATTTTAGTTCACATTCAACACTGCAACACCACATGAATCGATTTTATGTTTAATTTTGTTCTTGTTGATGTTGTTTTTAAATCTGCAGACTTTTCTCAAAGTGGACTTATCACTGGTCGCTCGTTTCCAGTGGAGACAAAATGAAAGATGAGATGTCTGATTTTAGCAAGCTCACCAACAGAAAAGATGAAGAAAACAACAAGCCAAAAATTAAATTCAAAGTTGTCCCTCCTCCTCCCAAACCCAAAGATGAGCCTCCTCCTCCTCCGCCCCCTACCAGGAATAAAGCATCTTCCAAACCTCGCAGGCCAAAACGCAAAGTAGAGGTGGATGTGTTTGGGCTGTGCTGGAGAGAGTCCTGGAGGAGCCTGAAGCCTCCAAAGTACCTTTACCTGAAGGCGAAAGAGTTGAAAAGCAGAATCTCCGGGTTCACAACAATAGAGTTGACAGATAAGAGGAAATACAAAGCAAAGGCGCATGGATCAGAGGATGAGTTGATATTGAATGATGATGATAATGATGAATGGAGTCACTCATGGAAACAGGTACTGAGACTGATACAAGACAGAAGAGAACTCTAACATTGAAGTAATTATTACATTTGTATGTCAGTCTCAAATTATTTACTTTAAAACCCAATCATATATTTTTTTAAATGTATTGTATTTGATGTGAATAATTATTTACGATGGATAATAGCAAGACTCACTCACTGGCAACTTTATTAGGTACAGCTGTACAATCTAATGTAATCCAACACAACAGCTCTTCCATGAATTCTACTTTTAAAAGCTTATAATTTCAGGTTCCAACAGTCAAAAGGATTCTGTAGTGGTTATAGAAATTACCCAGACAAATGAATCTAGTTCAATGATACATTTATTCCAGAATGATACAATAAAACAGTCAAGAAATGGGGTCACCTTCATTGGCCAAACCGAAGGTGTTGATGCCACAGCAGCTGAGCGAGATCTTCCCCACAGCCTAGGGAGTTGGAACACTTATCCCCCCTGACCATTATTCTTTAAAAAAAACACTCACAACACAACACTGACAACAACAGCCTCACACAGTACAAACAGATCTCATTCCATACAGATCAAGGTAGGACATTCGATATGTGTCGCCAACTAGTCATAATATTCTGTGAGTATCTAAGTAAACATGTTTTTGCAAGATATTTTATGTGTGTGTGTGTGTGTGTGTGTTCGGCCTTCCAGGATCAGGGTGTTCCTAGAAAGTGCCCAAATAATTGTGTCAGAATCTGTGTGTGATAGATGTGGTGATGTGCAAGTGTCAGTATGTAAGTGTCTGTGCATTGCATGTCTCCTGTGAGATGTGGTATGCTAATGGACTAATACAACTTAACACTCTATGAATTATGATATATAGTCACCAGTCAATTACGATATATAATCATCAAATATGTGATTTACATAAATCAGAGCAGAACTCTAACTACTACATTAGTTTTTATTATTGTTAATCTTTACACACATTTGTGAATCTTGGAGTCGATCACACTTGCCATACTTGTAGTTTATTTTTCTTTGTGTTCATGTGCGGGCAACATCCTGTAATTACAACCTACACTCCGTCTCATCCATTTTTGCAAGCTGTGAAACCAAAGTTTGGTTCAGTCATTTGTTGATGTCTGCAGCAACAGGTTGGCAGGCTGCCACAGTGACCTCACTGCTGCTGACACATTCAACTAGTAAGGAAGTCATTAGTAGGTTACTCTCCGAGGTGTGATGTGCAGCTGTGAAGCACTGGAATAATTCTTGCAGAAGCTACAGAGACATATAGATGAAGGGGAAGACGTGCAAGAAGAGGATAAAAAGATTAAAACTGAGGGAAGGAAGCAGAAAAAGAAGGGAAGGGTCACACTAAAAATAGTTTATTGCCTGGATAAAACAACATATAAACATTAATATAAGGAATGTGTAAAACAGATGCACAAAAGTTTATCTACTGTAACATGTTACTTCAGTGAGTTACAAATAGGTGACATTCAGCAGTGATTATACAACTTATTTCCTGTGTTTTCTACCAAAACATCAGAAGAATTCCTGAACTCTGCAGGAGTTAACTTCAGATTGGAACATTTTATTGGCAGGACACAGGAAACATACAGTGGATGTGTTGCTCTGAATGTCTCTAGATGAAATGGGAATGGCTTTGCTTTGTAATCAAACAAAAGCATGATAGTTTATTCAGTACGTTTCTCGACTGCATCAGTATCAACTTGCCTTTTGCCACGGCAGTGAAGATGATGTGATCTTTCCTTATCAGATGTGTGAGATTTTCTGTGTGGCAAATGTAAAAAGACAAGCGCTTTGGATATATTAGAGGCACATCTGCTAATTATATATGAACATAGGGACCAAGAAACCTTAAGGTCTAGGTTTCCTCTTAATTGCAAATAGACCTTGTTGGCTCTTTGCTGTGGGTTTCCTGTAAATACCAAGTGATGTGATTTGCTGATGTGAGCACACATTTCAAGTGGAAGTCCACTTTGAATAGTCTTGTGCGAGTTTGTAACTGAGCCACAGTGCTTCTTCTGGTCCAAGTATAAACAGATGTGCTTGAATGTTATACGTAGTAATTGAACACCTCAGGTAAATAAAGATGAGAAAATGAGAACATGCATGTTTTATGATGCATGTAGCTATATATGATGTATTTTTTCTAAATTCAGGTGATAGTGTATATATAAAGGATGATCAGTGCTAGACTGACATAAAGTTGTGTTTGATATTATGGCTTTATAGTGATGCAACATTAATCACTGATTTTCAGCGAGCGACCTGTGTCCATGGTCAAAGTTACGAAAGTGGAAAATTTAACAATAAAATAAATTCAACTGTCCAGATAGTGAAGAGCGTGTGTTTTATAGTTTTTATTTTTATTTTTGCTAATTTATCAATCTGCAGACAGCTTCAGTCTAGACTGAAATATCTATCATCTGTTGAACTGATCACAGTGAAATTTCGACTTTTACATGTGGGAGTGATGGTCTGATGTTTCATCTTCTTCTTTTAGTAATGGCTGAGCAGATGTTTAACCTGTAAAATGACAAAAAACTAAAACAAAAAAAATATTAAAGTAAAAAAAATCAAAAATCAAACAAATTGCTGCAAATATTTTGTCTCTGGAGCTGTGCACATCTGGCACATCATCTCAGCACTGTTTCCTCTGTTTTGTGTTTTTTTTTGAAAAACTAAAGTTGCGTTGGAACAGTGAGTTAAAAGCATTTTTAAATATCCTGTCTAATGCTGATTTGGCTTGAGCTCTGGACTCTGACCTCTTCACTCTAGAATAGTAGCACTGTCAAAAGCTCGCCCTTTCGCGCATTTAGCATAGAGAGTTTTTCCTCTTGCTGAAAAACAACAGTTCTCCTGAGTGTAGTTCACCTGCACTCTCAAGACTCACCATGTGCTGTTGAAGAATCATAAACTGTAATTGATCCCAAAGGTGCCTGTACTAAAACTTGATGGTTACGATGCCATCAATTTAGATTAAATCACTGAGCTTTGACTGTGTTAAATCCTCAAATATAGCATTTGTCAGAGCTTTAAACAACATTTGATGTAAAAGATCAAGTGAATTACGCTTGAATCCTGAATTCTTGTTGTTGTCCAAATTTCAAACATCCCTCAAATAGATTTTATGTGAACATAATTGCAGCATTGCAGTGCTTAGCAGAAACAGATGTCAGCAACAAAACCATTACTTGCTAGCTACATCTAGAGGCATGTCTACAGGACCACAGTGATGTTGGAATTACAATTATTATTAGTAAATTAGTCTGACATTTAAATGCAGCAGCAAATATAAATGGCAGGCTAGTGTACACATTGTTTGAAACAGCAGCACGAACACCCAGAATAAAGAAAACTTCTACAACTTGCTTGGTTTTGTTTTTGGTGAAAGGCAACTAAGGGTTTGTGATTGATATAAGTTAAGCAGCTGGTTGTTCAACATTCATTTTGTTTTCAGTTTTTTCATTGATTGCACATTTAGTTGCTGGAAAACAACACTTAAAAACTGACATATTCATATGTAAGACAAACAGCGATGTAGTTTAGCAACCTTTTTTAAAGCTAGGTATACGAAAGGTTCCTTCATTCTGCTGTTTATCTTAATTTCTCTCCCTTCAGTGAACGTTTGACTTATGACGGGCTCGTGCCAATCAGTCAATAGCTGGCTAATCACATTAGATAATTTTGCTGATAACAAAGAGTAGGTGTGAGTGTGTGTTGTCAATGCAGTATTTATCATAATTCATCCAATAACAATTGAGACATTTCACTCAATACCAAAAAAATGTCATGGGAACACCAAAGGTGGGATTCATCATCCAGGATCAATGAAGATATGTTTGTACAACACTTCATGGAAATCAAATTAGTAGTGGTTGAGTCATTTCTGTCTAGATAATAATGGTGGACAGGCTGACTGACATTGGCAGCCCTAGAGCCAAACCACTAACATGGATAAAAAAAAAAAAAGTTATAATGAAAACAATCATTTGTTGCAGACTAACTAAATCTCAAATTACTTTAATCTGTAGCAGTGTCTCTTCAAAATGCAAAGTGTTTTCTATTAGCTGTTTTTAAGTAGTTTATCTGATTTTCAGTCTTGTTGCTAAGCTTATGTAATGTTCAAATGTTTGTCAACATTTGTGGGATTCACTGTGTTTTTATTTCTCATCTGTTAGGTCGACCACTTTCATGTTTTCAAGCTCTCTAACAGGATTTTGTCTCTTATTTTCAGACTGTCAACAGCAGGGAGCAACAGACATACAAGCACACAGCTACCAAGATCAGCTTCTGTCGCTCCAGAGATGCTCAACAATGCAATGAAGACCTGAATCACAACAAGCCATTTGTGTGTGCCCTGGTGAACACATTCAGTTGCAGACGCCATTGTTGTAGCGGTGCGTGTGCTGTGTTTAAAGCGTTGTGGAGTTGACGCGTTGCGCCAAAGAGTATGGTCCAAGTGCTGACTTCAGCCTGCCTTCTGGGAGGCCTTTTGGGTAAGAGACATCTGTGTGTGTGTGTGTGTGTGTGTGTGTGTGTGTTGGCGAGAGAGGAAAAGGGACAGAGGCAGAGAGACTCCTGTTTGTGTGGTCTGCTAGAAACTATAATAGTAAAGGTCATGGCCGTGTGTTGATGTGTGTGAGTGTGTCTGAGTAG